>CAIGRN010129488.1:0-13217 GCA_903798345.1 Fraxinus anomala
ACCCACTGATTCTCACACCGGAGGTACAATGGGAGAGAAAGTCCCGACCTCATTTTGCAGGTAACATTCGTTGATCGGAGCAATCGGAACACCCCACACGTCATCATTGTCGTGGAGGTAAATTTTGTGATTATTTCACCTCTCAATTCAATGATTCAATAAGCTAAACGAACTGTTGATCCCAATTTGTGACTCGACTGACACTAAGAACACTCAAAGTCAAGAAAGTTGTAAAGAGCCCAGAGAGTTTTTCGTACCACACTTTAGCCGCTCCGCTCATAGTTAAGTGAAAAGCCCTGTACTTCAAGGCAGGTGAAGCGCTTCTTAAACTCATCTGTGTTTTGTACTTATTGAGATATTTCTCGGGGTCACCTTTTTCTTCATACCAAGGAATTTTAAGGGCTACAAAATTGTGAGGCATAGGAAAACTGCGAAACTCCTTAGAGAATGGGAAGTTGTCATCATTGTCATCGAGCTCGTAGAACCGACATGGTCCATCAAAATTATTCTTATCGACTAGGTATCGAGGTGGAGGCTGGGACGATCCTCCTCAATTTCCCCAATCTACCAAGTTTCGCCTCTCCTACTTTTCCTAGGTGGGGGTACCTGGGCTTCCTCGCTTTGCAATTGTTCTTATGGCCAAGTCGTATGATAAGTGGGCTGGATCCTATTTCTAGGCATTTGCCCTATTTTGTCGAATACACTAACGGACCTTTGATGTCGCTTTTTATACTGCGGAAGGAAGTTATCCTCTTAGAACTGAGGGTTTGTTGGTAGGGTGTTTGGAGGCGTAATTAGCAGAAATGTCTATCCCCACTTCCCATTTAGTTGGGACCTCTCTTCTCTGCTGGCTCGAATGTACCCTCTGGCTTTGCAGTTCCTCCTCTTCTTGGCGATGGCCATAAGCCAGTTGAGGTCTATTTTTGAGGCACTTGAAAACCTCTTTAATTTTGAACTTCCAAGAGGAGTTCATGAATAGCTACATTTTGTGCTGCATTGCTTCTCATGTTAGTAGTCATCTAGGCCACCTCGATGGATAGTTGTGTAGCAGTTCTTTCGCCTCGATAGTGAAATGGTGAGGCATTTGGTGCGTAACATTGTTTTGGAGGACCTCTTCTTCAGAGACATCCCTTAATCTCTTAGGGTTAACGTCTTCGTTGCTTGAACTCATCACTTTAGCTTACAAACTCCTTTTTCGAGTGGTAACAATTCAAGTTAAAAACCAGACTTTCCAATTAACTTTCTCTTGTTTTTTGTTCAAGAGGAAAGCCTTTCTTGAAGGGGAAAGTTTCGCCTTTTCTGATAATTTCTCTCCGACAATACTCAGGTGAGTACGGTAGTGGTGTGGTTTCCCACAAACGACGCAATGTATTGACCTCGAAAAATGACTGACACGTGGCCAACAGAAAGCAACTCTAAATAGGTTACTCCCTATGCGCTTGTAACACACCATTAGTGGCTTGTCGTGGCCTTTTTCAATGGTGGTAGAAGCGATAGTGAACACTCCAACAGACAAGTCAGTAATGTGATAACCAAAGTCGGGAATTTTGGCAGTTGTGATCGCTAGAATGTAGATATCACAATAATATAGGGAGAAGATAGTGTATAAAGTAGTTGGAGTTGTATTACCTTCGGATGGTACAACGTGTGAGTATTTATAGTAGTAGATGAGAGATGATAACCTCTGGATGAAGTGACGCGTGGCCTCATCTTGATAGTCAAGGTCTTCTCTTAGGTGTCACTCCATCAATTCTAGGTTGACCATATTTAGTGATTTTGAAAAGTAGACACCTTAGTGCCTAGGTCTGACCTTCAATATAAAGACTAACATTTTGATCTTAAGCGTTGATGCAGTGAGTTGTCACATGAATCAGTCATGAGGATTTTGTACGAAAGATCTCTTGAGAAGCTGCGAATTGGGAGATGCCTTTTGTAAGTGTAGAGTCTTAAGAGTTTCGCACTTCTTCCCTACAGCATACATGCCACTTCGGCCTCGACGTGGCACCTCGACTTAAATGGTACATCACCTCGACTACCTAGTATGACCTCACCTCGACCAGGTAAGAGGTGACATGGAGTGCAAGCCTTGTTGATTTTCTTAGCTAGCTACCACATTAGTGATGATCTTGAGCCTCTTCATAGGAGGCGTAACATAACTAGCTAAGCATCGAATATGAAGAATCTTTTAGTTACTTTTGTGATATATAGCCATAGTTCAGTACATATTAAATTCAGATTTTAATCTAAGTTAAAGTTGATAATCAATTTTAACCACATATTTTATGGATCCCACAACTTTTCAATCACACAATTCATAAAATTTTATTAAAAACTACTAAAAATTTGATTTTAATATCCACCAAATAAAAGTATAATTCTTGATTTCAAAACAATTTAATTTTCTAGTTGGTCCCAATTTTTTCATCGCAAATTTAAATTGTTGCTTAATTAACTAAATTTTCTTGAAATTGTGACTAGCTGATAGCATGTCATAAATAGAGCAATAGATAACATGACTCAGTTCCATTTGATCCTTCATGATAGAAACAGAGATCATAAAGACTCTTCTTGAAGTCAAGCTTCTCAATATAAGAGACAAAACATCTTATAACATTGTCTTGAGATTTTTGTTTCAAACCATAAAGTGACTTGCTTAACAAGCACGTAAGTTCGGATTTTCCTTTTGTACAAAACCCTAATAATTGTTTTTACATCTAATTGATCCGACTTAAAATCAAACATATTCATATTGCAATAAAAATGCATCATACTCATTTAAATGACCTTAAATTTAGGAACGATATCAATTGTAAAATGAATTAAGCTATTTGTACATTGTTGACCCCAGAAAATGTATCGTGGCCAACAAATCTCAAAGTCTCTCACATCCACACAAGTTGGATTCTTACACACTTGGACAAACCGTTAGTCACATGTGACCTTTTCCGAGAGGGGTGGAGTTGGTCACGGGCACTCCGACGATCAAGTCAGTTGGTGAAATAGTTTTAGGGTGTGGGAGAGTTTTAAACGTGAGCCTCCAGTATGAAAAATGGGGGTCGGCTTTGGGTTAAAATATAAAGTGTGTGGCAAGAATATAGCTTTGAAAGTCTAA
Organism: Fraxinus anomala; assembly: GCA_903798345.1. Classification (NCBI taxonomy): domain Eukaryota; kingdom Viridiplantae; phylum Streptophyta; class Magnoliopsida; order Lamiales; family Oleaceae; genus Fraxinus; species Fraxinus anomala. The sequence continues at coordinate 3,113 of CAIGRN010129488.1, forward strand.
ACTTGCATTATCCTCAAATGACACTAAGTGTAAGCTTTTATACATGAGAAAAATGAATGGAGTCAATTGGATGTTGGTACACGTGGCCTCATCCAAACAACTCCCATTTCTTGTCATATACTCAATCAATCTCAGTCTTAAATGCTTAACCACTTTTGTGTCCATAAAAACTAGCTTATACTTTAGATTTGACAAAATAGGATGGCGGCGGAGGCAGTGGCAGTGAATTGTCTTGTCAACTCACATGGTGTGAGATCCATTCAAGATCTCATTACTGTCTCGTCTTGGGCCGGCTCCTGCCATGGAATCTGCATGTAACGGGGTCGGTTCGATGTTCTATGTGGGGAAGACGGGTCGTTCATACCTAAATTGGGCCGCCTGCATGTATTTAGGCTACCCTATGCCGGTGTATGAGGCATGGGCCCCTGAACTGTTCGTCATGTAGGCTAATGGGGCCGGGTCCTTGTCTTTCAAATCGTAACATACATTCCATTTGTACATTTAGATTATAAAATTTACATAATTTAAATGCAATTTTCGTATTTTATTGAAACGTTAATTTCCAAATATGATCTGATTTATCAACTTTTTTTATCCCACAACACATTTGTCAAAACCTAAACTTAAATGCAAGCTCTTGCCTAATTTTCTCTCTCATTTTTTTCGTTTTGCATAACAGGATTTATATACATTGAACGCTTCTACATAATTACAAAGTGTTTAATGGTGCACTTAGAGAAATTGTCCTAATGAAAAAAGTTACTAGGCGTGTGTAAGCATGTTCGATTCAAATTACACGGTTCATAAATCTATTACTTAATACAAGAAGTTTTTTCATGAATAAAATAATTATTTAGTTTGACATAATGGAATAGTGTTATAAAAAATAAGTAAGAAATTTTTCAAAAAAATTAAATTTTCGTCCAAATTTAACTCAAGTCCGTTTCCTTAGAGCCCGAAATTGTACGGCCCATTAATGGGGCAACAGCTGAGGGATTGGAGTGTACTTTTCGTTTTTTTCCTTTGGAAAAATTTTGGGGAAGATTTCACCGATTTAATTTTACCAATTTCAAATTTAACAACTTAAGTTTAAAATTTCAAATTTCAAATATTTTTAAATTTTATTTATAAATTAACTAATTAAATATATATTTTATTAATTAAATATATTAAGGTTATAATTCCATATAATTTGGTCATAAATTCCATATAATTGGTTACAAATCACAAATTTTATATGTCACAAATTATTTTATGATCACAATTCCAAAATTTTATAAATCACAATTTGTTCATCGGTTACAAATAAAAAATTGAAACATTTCAAATTATTTTATGGTCACAATTCAAAACTTTTATATGTCACAATTTGTTCATCGGTCACAAATTAGAAATTTTATAATTAACATATTATTCATTGGTCACAAATCACAAATTTTATATATCACAAATTATTTTACGGTCACAATTCAAAAAATTTATATGTCACAATTTGATCATTGGTTACAAATCAAAAATTGAAACGTCACAATTTATTTATAGGTCACAAATTACAGATATTATAAGTCACGACTTAATAAACAATCACAAATTGTTAAATTATCGGTCACAAATTAATAATATTTTAGGTCACACATTATTTTTTTGTCACAATTTATCTTTTTCATTTGTCACATATTGTTTATTGGTCATAGATTAACTAATTTAATAGTAAAAAACGATCAAATAATTTGTGTCCACCATCTCACCACTCCCTCCAACGACACAATTGTCACTGTCGTCACCAGAACCACCACCTCCCGACAGCAACATCACCTCAAACAAATTAACACATTGCAGAAAACACCACCACATCCTCGCACCGATCCACCACCACGTCGACAGGCCCATCGCCACCAACATCTCAACATCACCACCACCAACACCAAGATCCACCACCACGTCGACAGGCCCATCGCCACCAACATCTCAACATCACCACCACCAACACCAAGATCCACCACCACCGCCACCAACAAAACCACTGCAAACAACCACAGAACAACCGTCGTCTCTTCTATCTACTTCGCTTCTCCCAGATCTCACATACCACCACCACCACACGGACCACCATACTCACCACGGATCCACCACCACGTCGGCACAATATCTGACCCAACTCACAATCTACAGTCCACTACCACAAAATATCCAATTAACCCAACCAATTAAGCTCAAACCCATATTCATCATCTTCAACTTCCTGTAACCCTAACTCCGTTTTCGTCGTCAGCTAACACCGTTGCTGGTTTCTTTGCTTTTCCGCCAACTACTGTTTCGAACTTTCTCGACGCTGCCAAATCGCACCTCCAATCAACCTCCAATCCCACCATAGATTCATCACCACATTCAAAACGTACCACCATCGTACACCGCACCACCCACAACACACCAACACCACCACAGTACACTATCACCCCCTGCACCACCAATCCCTAAAAAACCTCAGCAAAACATAAGAAGGGGAGGCAGGAGAGGAGAGGGAAAGCAGCGGCAACGCCGCCGCGCAAAGGATGGTGTCAGTGTGGTAGTTCGCGGCGCTGCGCGACGAATTCGTCGACCAGTGATGCTGCTGCAACTGCGAGACGCCGTTGTGTCGATCTGTGCAGCTGCCATCTGAGTGATCGCTGGAGCAGTCTTCTACTTGTTGACGAGCCATCAAAGGGAGAGGATAGAGAGAGAGTCGAGAAAGAGGGAGAAATGGAGAGATTGTATAATTAGGGTTTATATAAAAATGAAATGTCTGATTTTTGAAAAGTGAAACTTGATAGCTGAAATTTGAAATTGAATATTAAAAACACTGGTTTTGTTTAATTTCCTCACAGTTTTATATCTTTGGTTNGATTTTTGAAAAGTGAAACTTGATAGCTGAAATTTGAAATTGAATATTAAAAACACTGGTTTTGTTTAATTTCCTCACAGTTTTATATCTTTGGTTAACCATAATCCATTTCAAAACTAAAAAATAAGTTTTAAAATCTCAAATATCAGATATTATTAAATTTTAATTTATGAAATATCTAATTAAAATATATTTAATTAATTAAATATATTAAAAACACAACTCTATACGATTTGGTTACAATTTATTCATCAATCACAAATCGAAAATTTTATATGTTACAATTTATTTATTTGTCACAAATCAATATGTCACAATTTCAAATGTAATTACCTTTTTTACGTTTCAAACAAACTCCTGCTTTATTTCGTTTCTTTAAATTAATAATAATAAGATTCCGCTTAGTCACACTGTCTCTTATTTAGCATCTATTTGATAGAGATTAAAATCAATTTTTTAGTAAATTTTGATAAAAGTTGATTGAAAAGTTATGAATCTCATAAAATGTATAATTAAAATTAATTTTTTGACTTTGATTACCAACACTTGCTTATTACTTATTCTATTGTAGTCATGAATTTGTTGTTTTCACATTTGACAGCAGCTTATTTTCATTTATTTTAGTCTTCCTTCCGTTCTTGTGCAGCCTCTATGTTCATCAATGCTATCAATTTTCCTTTTCATTGAAAATAGCTACTGGTTTGACTCTCCGAGTCAGGAAATCAATTTTTCAAAAATCAAATAAAAGAAATTTTAAAAATCATTCACGTTGGCACCCATTCAATTTATACTCAATCCGTCTAATTTATATAGGTTTATTTTACTTTTCACACAGATTAAAAAAATTTGTTTAATGCTATTGAAAAAGTAATTTTTATCAAAAACTTTCGTAATTTACTCTTATTTAATTATCAACAACTAGTAGTAAATTATATGTTTGTGCAAAAAAAAAAAATTGAAAAATTGACCAAACCGATTGAACCAAACCAACCTACTTACACATGTTTCCATTTTTATTTTTATTTTTATTTTTGAAAAAAGAAAAATCAAAATTAAAAGCTTAATGATGTGCTCTCGAAAGTGGAGGTGTTCAAACTGCCTCTTTGAGTAGTCTTGTTGAATACTATATAAAAACTTTGTTTTATGAAGATGCTTTCGGAGTTTTAAGTTTTCCAAAGTAAATACTCACAGGGTCATTCTTCTGTCGTACTCACTAGATTTCTTTTCAGTTGGAAAATTTGAGGACCATTCCTTTGAGTGAAATGAAGCCGAAGCTCATTCCAGACACCACGTGCATCATCTACAAAGGAATGCTGGATTTTACTGTAGGACTAATGGAATTTTGTATTCATGACATAATCATGTTGTTGCACCTCTTCAAAGCATCAAATAAAGGGACTTCAGGAATATTGATATTATTTTATGTCCTTTAGAAATGTCGTCTTTTGTTACGATTAGTAGGCTCTGTCTTTTAATTAATTTTTTCTATATAGTTTGTTTTACTTGTAATAAGTTCGTCTTTTGAAAATGCAGGCTGAGATAATGATTATGGACTTATAGTTATGCATTAGTTACAATATTTAATCTTTTTAATTACATGTTATGATCTGATTCGTTAATTACAGTTTACTTGTTGTAAAAATACAGGTTGAGATAATGATATTAATTTTTTGAAAATTGAAATTCTAAATATGTTTTTAGTTGTTATACGTTGTAACTCAAATAAAAAAGTGTAAAAAAAAAAAAAGTTATATGTACTCTAAGTGAGCTCAAAACTCGAGACAATTTTTATTATTTATTTATTTTTTAAATTCAATTTGGACAAAAACTCAAACCGACTAACCTAACCAAACCAAACCAAACCGATTTAGTTTTTGGAAGATTTCATAATTAAGATGTTAAGTTTCACCAATTTCAAATTTAAGAAACTAAGTTTAAAATTTCAAATCTCGAATTTTTTTAAATTTTTTTTATAAATTAATTAATTAAACATATATTTTATTAATTAAATATATTAAGGTCACAATTCCATATAATTTGGTCACAAATTCAATATAATTGGTCACATATTATTAATTGGTTATAAATCACAATTTTCATACGATCACAATTCAAAAATTTTATAACTCACAATTTATTCATCGATCACAAATCAAAAATTTATACATCACAATTTATTCATCGGTCACAAATCTATCAAATGAATAAGTCACATATTATTTATTGGTCAAAAATCACAAATTTTATATGTCACAAATTATTTTATAGTCACAATTAAAAAATTTTATAGGTTACAATTCGTTCATCGATCAAAAATTGAAACGTCACAAAACACAAATATTATAAGCCACAACTTAGTAGATAATCACAAATTGTCAATTATCGATCACAAATTAATAGTTTTTTAGGTCACATTTTATCTTTTTCATAGGTCACATATTGTTTATTTGTCACAAATTAACCAATTTGATGATCACAATTAACCAAATAATTTGTGACCACAACCAAGACTTGTGACCACCATTGCACCACTCCCTTCGACAGTACAACTGCTGTCGTCACCGCCAGAACCACCACCACCTCGCAATAGCAACACCACATCGCGAAAAACACCACCACGTTGTGGCATCGATCTACCACCACATTGACAGATCCGTCGCCACCAACATCTCAACACCACCATCACTAAGATCCACCACCACCGCCACCGCCACCAAAAAAACCACAGCCACACACACATCCAGCATAACATCCGCCATCATTGGATCCAACAAAGTCACCATCACCTAAACTGCCAAACACCACCACAAGCACCACAACCCCCATCCACCAACGAAAAACAAAAAATTCACATCAGATCTCGGAGCTACAGGTCCCGGCCACAGCACACAACAGATCCCGACCACGCGTGCTGCGCGGCAGAGCGCAGTGGCCGCAAGCAGTAGCACCACTATAGCCACCAACAAAAATGATCACCACCACCACCACCACTAGATCTAATAAAATCAATCCATCGCCGTCGCCGTTGCCACCACCAAATCCAACCAGCCACAACAACCACGGCACAAAGAGAAGCACGGGAGAGAGAGAAGAATGTAAACACACACGGCACAAAGGCGAATCGCCTGGAATTTCTCTGTCGCCGTCGCCATCACCACGGCGCCGTCACCAACACCAACGAGCCACCACAACAACGTCACCACCGCCCCTTCCACGCCACCAACACCACTAGAGATAAGGAAGAGAGAGAGAGAGAGAGAGTTATGTCAAAACTAGAACGAGAAATTAGGGATTTAAAATCAGGGCAGGGCGGGGTGTATATAAATTAATTTTTAGTTTTATAGTATTATAATTAATATTGAAAGATGAAATTTTATTTGATTTTTGAAAAGAAATTCTTTAAATCTAAAATTTGAAATTGAATATTTTAAATTCTAGTTTTGTGTAATTTCCACTTTGGTTTTTGGTTTAAGAGCCATATTGGGTCGGTTTGGGTTGAAATTCACCCAAATCAATTAATTTGGTTTTTGATTTCGAGTTGGGGTCGAAACTTACCCAAACCAAACCATGTACAAGCCTAGCAAATTGATTATAATTAAATAAATTAAATAATGATATATTAGTAAACGAACAAAACAAAACATTATCAAAAAGAAACATAACTACATAATTGAAACAAAAAATAAGGAAAGTCGGACTATATAAATTGGACGAGGGGAGTAATACATTTTTTTTAACCACAAATTCTTCAATAAAATAATATTGCACATAAAATAAAAATTTTTTATTCTTTTTCAATCACACATTCTCTAAAAAAAAATTATTTCAAAAATTATAACCTCGAATAGAATAATGGAGACCAAAAGGGATCTCATTGACGGTTTGGACTCATATTGAGTCGAAATGTGCAATTCTTTGCAAGAACTGGTCTAACGGAAAATTGCAATCCAACTTGATCTGACCTACTTTACAGCAATGTGCAACTCAATAAATAGAGAACAAATTTTGAAAAAAAAAAAAAAATTATATAATAAACGAGTACACATAAATACTAATACATGTAAAGCAATAGAACTCGAGAGTTTAAAAAGGCCATTTTTGGGAATTACCCCGATAATATTGGATTAATGATTCTTACCTTTGATTGGTTTCATTTTTCTAAAAATTTATTTTAAAAGTCAAACATTAATAGTAAATACTAATCACACATTTCATAAATAACACACGTATACAAAGTTTATAATTAATTTTAACTACGTATTTTATGAATCTCACAACTTGTTAGCTGCACATTTTACGAACTTTTATCAAAATTATAAAAAAATTAATTTTATTCCCCTATCAAATTGGAGCATAGATTAACATGACTTAATTTTTTTCAATCATGCTATAAATACAAATTTTTTGACAGACAATATATGACACGACATCAATGAAATATGAAAAAATAATAATAATAATAATAAAAATAAAAATTCAATAGCATGCCACCACATCATCTTCAGTACAAATTTTATAAATTTTTTCATGTACTCACTACTCTATCCATTTTTTATTTTTTATTTTAACTACAAATCATAGTTTGCTCTACGTGACTATTGACAAGCTAATCAAACATCATTGCACTCGTTGACTTAGAAAGTTTAACTTTCATCATCGTTGTAACCTCGAATTTTCATATATCATTATAACATCCGTGATTTTGTGTGAGATTAACACTATTAGAGTTTTAATCAAACGTGAACATGTCGAATGTCACGTCAAAAATCCACCCATAATGGATAAGAGGAATCAATTTTCAATGCAAAGAAAATTTTTAAAAGTGTTACATCATACTATATTTTTATATTATTTAGATATTTTTTGCACGTCCTTTTACATGTAAATGAATATTTTTCCCCATCAGAGTATAATGCCCGCACATTTTCATTAAAGAAGTGATAGTGGGACTTGAACTTATAACACTTGCTTAATATCACGTTGAACTACTCGATTTAAAATTTAAACGATTGGAGAGTATTTACATATATAGAATTTTAAAAAAGTAATCTTCAAAAAATTAGATAGTCGACAAAATGTTCTTTCGTGCTCACTATTCGTGCTTTGTAAAAACATTTCATGAGAATGTCCAATAAAATTATAATGTATTTTTATAAATGCGACAGTAATCTTGTTGCCACTTAAACTGGTACTAATCATGAATAACATTAAAGTAATACGATAAATCGTGTGATCTATTAAGGTCATGTTAGAATATTAGTTACAACCTTATTTATTTCTAGTTTAAGGGTGTATTATTTTATCATAGTCTTACATCCGTGGCAGTTATCTTTAATGAAATTATCAATTACCTTAGTTGATGGTCATTTATTAACTAAAGAAAACATATCTAATAAAAAATGAATGATTCATGCTACTCTTTAAGAAAAGAGGTTAAGTGTGTGTATATATATATATATTTAAAACTGAGTGTTAAAAAGAAAAGGAAAATCAATTTGTGGGAAAGAGGCGGCGTTTCCAACCACGGCTAGCCGGCTCTCCCTAGCCAGCTGAGTAGAGTCGTGACAAGTCACGCGGCGTGGGCGGAAACAACCTTTTCTTTTCATGATGGCGTGTGCAGGCCGGTCATCGGCTTTTTCAATGGCGCGTTCATTTCGAGGCTCTTTAATCCTCAAGGACGTATACTAAAAGGCCGCAAGCTACAATAATAACTCATCGGCAGCCCACCAACTCCCTTTTTAATTATCTCTGTTTCCGGTTTATCACAGTTTCAATTTTTTTTTTTTCTTTCATTGGCTTTTTGTGGTTTTTCTGCAACTTATTTCGTAGTCACATAATTTTCTTCTCATCTTGCAACTAACTTGTTGGTTCGGAGTGGGTCCCATAATCGAGTGATTTGACCAATTAATCATAGTTCGAATCCATTTTCTACCATCCATATCAATCCCTTCATTCGCGACATGAATTCTTGGTGGACAAACTCTTGCTCCTAGAATTTTTGTTGCAGAGTAAAGGCCCTCGCAACATCATTTGAATTGAGTTGACCAGCAAAAATATTTGAGCTTTCATGTATGCCTGCTGAATTTCTTATTTTGTATTAAGGATTAATGATGAGCGCCTCAATAGAAAACATTTACTAAATAAATCGAAATTGAAAATTTCTATATTGGTTGCCCCTAGTACTGTCAAATTTTATTAAAATATTCATTTTATGCAAAGTTAAAGCCGAGTGAAATCCCTTGCAACATCGATCAAATTGAGTTGACCAAAGAATGAACAAGGTAGCAAAATTATTTGAATGGAAACGGGTAATCTGTATTGGTCCAAGATCTATTTCCATGTTGTGATCTTTCCATTTTTTTTGACCCATTGCTTGTATAAAATCTCTCGACTATATTTGAAATGAATTGATGGTTGCTGATTTCAATCTTGTAGGGATGAAGGCTATTACTTTTGTAGCCCTAATTGGAATGGAGCACATGAGTATTGTTGCTCTCGTATATGCCCGTTGGAGTTCTCATTCGGTATTGAGTAAGAAACGGATCATAAGAGCCTTAATCGAAAACACTTACTAAAAATGGTTGAAATTGAAATTTCTATATTGGTTGCACCTAATTCAAATTTTATTAAAATACTCATTTTATACGAAGTTAAAAATAATGAGTTGCACATACAAATACAATCATACATCAAGGAAGTCCCTATTTGGTGTATATTAAAATTAAATTAAATCTCAACTCATTGTCAACAATTATTTTAAATTTCACACTTCATCAACTTTTATTAAAATCTACTAAAAATCTTGATTTTAAAACTTATAGAGGTTTATTCAACTGGAACTTTTGAAAACTTTGATGAATTCTTTTTCAAGTGATGATTTTTGTAGATTGTATGGATTTTTTTTATAGATTTGTATGGAATTATTGGAAATTTTTTTGTAGACTTTCATTTTATAAATTTTTGTAAAATTCAAAAGATTTTTATTTGAAATAGAATTCACGTAGATCTAGTACAATAGTATGAAATTATCACATACGATGTAGTGGTTACCCTTCCCCTTCCCATATAATAAAAAATATTTTAAAAAGAATAAAAATTTAAGATCTTAATTAAATAAATAATAATTATTGTGTGTGCGCGCGCGTGTATATATATATATATATATATATATAGAGAGAGAGAGAGAGAGAGAGAGAGAGAGAGAGAGAGAGAGCATTTTTTACT
>CAIGRN010129490.1:0-19539 GCA_903798345.1 Fraxinus anomala
GGTAGGTCAAGAAACAAGTGGGCTGAGAAAAAAGTCTTTAAAACGCGAAATAAAAATTTTTCGGATAGCACTGTCGCTCGAGTAAGGTCTCAGCGACAGTGTGTGGCTCGAGCGAGGGAGGGGCGACAGTCCAGCGACGATATTTCTATTTTTGTAGCTCGAGCCAACCCTTGGCGACAGTCCAGCGAAAATCCGTGCCGTTTTCCTCTTTATTCCAAACTCTAAAGCCTAGACCTACTAACTAACTTTTGAATTATTTGCACATTACTCCTTGAACTTTTAGAACTTATACAAATTAAGTCCTTTTTGTTCACAGAATTCGCCGATTACAAAATCAACTAAAATCTAACAAGGGTTTCTTCTGTTTTCTTTTAAGTTCATAAAGCTTGCTTCAAATGTTGGCTGTCTCATATCCTTCTACAAGAATAGCCATCTTCTCTTAGATTGGTATACACAACTCTTGTCTGAATCTAAAACTCAGACTATTATAGTACAAAGATTTAGTGCACCAAGAACCATTGTTACAGCAAATCCAACCAATGTTGAGTACGTGTTGAAAACAAATTTTGAGATTTTTCTAAAATGGAAGCCTTTTACTTATTTACTTGGGGATTTTCTTGGTGTTGGAATGTTCAATGTTGATGGTGAAAAGTGTAGCCTCCAAAGCAAATTAGCAAGCCATGAATTCAATGCAAAGTCTTAGGAGAGAGAATCAATAAAACCTTAGGAGACGAAAATGTCAAATGAAATGGCATTAAAGAATAGAAGTCTCCAGAATCTGATCCAACGGTGCATATCAAAACACGAGTTGCAATCTGGTTAAAGGTGCATTTTAATAAAGTTGCAACACCCAAAAACATGATTTCACAAATTATGGTAGCACCATTCGAATTGGGTTCGAATCCCACATTCTCCTCCTTGTTACCAGAATTTGGGATATAGTTTAGGCCCGAGCATAATCTCAATCAATTTTCATTTGCTCTAAGTACCGTACATGTATTACAAAGAATCAACAGATAAAAGTTTCAAACAATTTACAAACTTATTCAAAGGAATCACTTTTGTACCTATATATGATGGATGTAAGTTGAAACTTTTCCAATTCTAAGAATTCATTTCGATATGATGTCTCTTATAAAATGAAATTTAACATCAATATGTTTTATTTTATCATGGAACATAGGATTTTTGCTCAAATGAATAACACTTTGATTTTCAAATAGCAACATAGCACGATTATCAGCAAAATCAAGTTCAGATAATAGACCATTTAACCACATTCCCTCTTTTACACATTAGTAGCATCAATATATTCTGCTTCTATTGAAAATAGATTTTTGAAGTTGTGATTTTCAGCTAACAGCTGTACCACATAAGGTATAAAAATAGGATGAAGTTGATCTCCCATTATCTCCCCAGAAAAATCAGAATCAGTATATCATTTTAAAGTTACACAATTTTTACTTGATTTAAACATTAAACCTAAGTTAGGTGTGCCTTTAAGATATCTTAATAATCATTTCAAAGCATTCTAATGTTCTTCTCCAGGGTTACTCATAAATTTGCTTAATATGCTAATACTAAATGCAATATTATGTCTAATACAAATTATCAAATACATAACAAAACCGATAGCATTAGCATAAGAAATTTTAGACATTCTAGCATATTATTCTTCAGTCTTTGGACAATATTATGAAGATAGCTTAAAATGATTAACAAGAGGTAATGTTACAGGTTTATAGTCTTGCACGTTAAATTTTTTCAAAATTTTAATCACATAATCATGTTGATTACCACATAAGGTATAAAAATAGGATGAAGTTGATCTCATATAATCTCTATCTCCAACAAAATCAGAATCAATATATCCCTTTAAAATTGCACCATTTTTACTTGATTTAAACATTAAACCTAAGTTAGGTGTGCCTTTAAGATATCTAAATAACCATTTTAAAACATTCCAATATTCTTCCCCAGGGTTACTCATAAATCTACTCAATATGCTAATACTAAATGTAAGATTAGGCCTGGTACAAATCATCAAATACATAACAGAACAAATAGCATTTGCACAAGAAACTTTAGAAATTCTAGCATATTCTTCATCAAACTTTGGACAATATTCAGAAGATAGCTTAAAATGATTAGCAAAAGGCAATGTTACAGGTTTACAGTCTTGCATGTTGAAACTTTAATCACATAATCATGTTGATTTAGAAATAACAAATCTTTCTTTTTATTTCTCCAAATCTGCATGCCTAATATCTTTCTAACAAAACCAAGATCATTCATTTCAAATTCAGATTTCGATTTCAATTTAATATCATCAATTTCAGATTTATCACAACTAGCAAGCAACATATCATCCACATAGAAAACTAAATACAAATAATTTTTACCTCCATCACCTTTACAGTATAGACAAGTATCATACTGAATTCTTTTAAAACCAAGTTTTAGAATGAATTTATCAAATCTCTTATACCATTGTCTAGGAGCTTGTTTTAAACCATATAAGGATATTTTTATTAAATAAACAGCATATTCAGGATTTCCAATTTCAAAACCAATAGGCTACTTTACGTAAATAATTTCATCTAAATCATCATACAAGAAGGCAGTTTAAACATCCAATTGATCAAATTATCATTTAAATTGAGCAACAAGAGCAATCAAACATCTAACAATAGTATATTTCACAACAGAGAAAAAATTTCAGTATAATCAATCATTTCTTTTTTAGTAAAGCCTTTTGCAACAATGCTAGCTTTATAACTAATGTGTTTACCATCTCCTTTCCCTTGTTTTATTTTATAGATCCACTTACAGTCAATCAATTTATGCCATTTAGGCCTTTTAACAAGTTCCCAATTCTTGTTTTTCAAAAGTGAAGACATTTTATCTTCCATAGCTGTTATTCAATTTTTACTTTCTTTAGACTTAATGGCATCATTATAGGAGTTTGGCTCATTTTCAAACTGCTCTTGAGAAGTGAAAATGGAAATAAAATCATCACTGTCAAATCTAGTAGAAGGTCTAATCTACCTACTCTCTCTATCTCTTGTGAGTTGATACTCATCATAAGGGAGAGAAGTATGATCAAATTGGCTAGGTTGATCAATTTCTTGATAATTTTCAATTTCAAGTTGAAGAACAGTTTCATCTACTACATGGACTTGAGTCTCTTGCTCAATTTGAAGAGGCTCTATTTCAATTCGAACATCTTTATCTGTCAAAACATTTTCTTTTCCTTCTAAACATGGCATTAAAAATTCATTGAAAATAACTTCTTTTCTAACAATGACTCTATAACCCTTTTCACATTTAACATATAATCTGTAGTCTTTAGTATGTTCATCATAAACCAAGAAAATACATTCAAGTGGTCGCATATGCAGCACAACCAAACACTTTTAAATGAGAATAATTTATAAAACCATCAGACCAAACAAATTCAAGTACTTAAGGATTTAAAGCTTTGGTAGGGCTTCTATTAACAAAATATGCAGCAATCTTAACAGCTTCATCCCCAAAAAAATTTAGACAAATCAGAACTCAAAAACATGCATCTAACTTTGTTCAATAGAGTCATATTCATTCTTTCAGCTATTCCATTTTATTGAGGAGTATAGGTGACAGTTTTATGCATCAAAATACCATGTTATTTACAAAAATTATTGAATTCATGATTACAAAATTTCAAACCATTGTTAGTCCTCAAAATCGTTATCTTGTGATCAGTTTGATTTTCAATTTGAGTTTTTCAGTCTTTAAAAACAAAGAATGTTTTATCTTTATATTTAATAGGAATATCCAAATTTTCCTTAAAAAATCATCAATGATCGATAAAAAATATCTGAAACCAAGTGCACATAGCAACATGACCCTACAAATAAGCATGTAAATATTCCAATATTTGTTTGGATTTATGAATTCCAGTTGAAAAAGGTAGTTTGACTTGTTTTCCTAAGATATATTATTCATAAGAACCAAAATCACCAAAATCTAATTTTCTAAATACTTCTTTTGATTGTAAAGTATTTAAACCCTTTTTACAAATGTGGCTAGTCTATCATGTCATAGTTTTGCAAATGTAAAGTTTTCAGATACTGCAAAAGTAGTTAAGCCAAGTAGGTATTTAGCTTTCAAAAAATAGACACAATGTCTCTTAGGGGTGCTAATGATTACATCATTGCCCCTAAGAATTTTAATATGTCATTGACCAAAATTTATGTTAAACTCAATATCATCTAACATACTTAAGAACATCATGTTCCTCTTCAAATCTGGAACATACTTACTTCCTTTAAGAAAATAGAACATTATCATTTTTCAATAACAATTTTATGGTACATATTCCTCTTAATTTACAGGTAAGGTTATTTCTCATTATAACTTACCTCTCAACTGTCTTTTCAAACTCAAGAAAATAACTTTTATTTGGGTACATATGGAAAGAACAACCTGAGTCAATAATCCATTCATCGCTTAATTATTTTATCATATTAACAAGGACCAATCCAATATCAGACTTAACTTTATTATATACTAAAGTATTATTCCCATCATCAAACTCCTTCTCTTTTAAATCGTTTTTCTTCTTAAAACGGTCTTTAGCAAAATGACCTAGTTTTCGACAAAAATAACACTTTAGTCTTATTTTTGGACTTATACTTATCACTAAATCTGTTTTTATTCTCAATAAAAGACTTAAATGATAATTTGATTTACCAAAACATTTTCCCTTTACCAATAAATTGTCTCCATTTTTACTATTACTTGAATCAGCTTTCATTTTTAGAGCCTTATTTCTTAAAGAATATATCACATCAGTAGTAAATTCTTCCCTACCATACTCTAGAACAACCTTGATTTCTTTATAACGTCACTAATGGAGTTTAACAAGACTACATCCATTTGATTTTTCGAAAGTTTTTCATCACAATTAGCTAAGTCTTTGGTAAGTTTTGTAAATTTGTTTAAATGTTCATCCAAATCAATTGATGGATCCATTTTGAAAGAAAAGAATTATTTTAATACACTTATTTGGAGTAGTCTTTGTCACATATTTTGCATGTAGTTTAGTCCACAATTTAAAAGCAGCTTTTTGTTTCACCAATACTTGTTATCACATTTTTAGATTAAGTACAAAAAAATAGTACTCCAAACAACTTCTTCAAGTTCAGTTTTCTTTGCAGGAAGTAAACTAGTAGGCCAGCTATCATCTAAAACTCTAACACATCTCATTTGCATTAAAATAGCCTTCATTTTTTTGACTCCACATATTGAAATTATTTTTTCCATCAAATTGACTAACTTCAAACTTAGCAGAAGCCATAGTCAAGGATGATTCACAGATTGAAGATAGTTTTCACAAATATGCAAGAACAGCAAAAGTACAGATTGAAGACACTTAAAAAATCACAGTAATACACTTAGTAAAACAAGATTTTACAAATTTCAAGCACTCGCAGAACATGTAGTAGTCAAGACTCAAAAGAGAACACGATAACAGATATCACAAGTCTATGTTTCACATATTCTTCCTGCAAGATCCTCCAAGTACACACTCATATTTGATTTATCTCAAATTCTCAAGATCTCGTTGGAGCCTTTGGACAAAGATTAATCTCAATGGGGGGTTTTGTGTGTACGGTAAATCAAGAAACCCTAAATTTTGAAAGATGAACTTTACAAAAGTTTAGAAAGATCTCACTCAGCGAGTTTAAAAATTCAATATCATTGAATTTTGCTTGACAGCAATTCCAAAGATTTAGATATGTTACAGATCAACCGGTTTCTCCAATATCCAGGTATCTTGTTCTTCGATAATAGCACTGATACCACCAGAGATACAATGATCTTCTCAAAAATAAATTGTATAAAATTAAAGAAAGTACAAGCGATTTCTTTCAGCCTAGGCCCGAAGGTTCGAGGATTACTTTTAACTCCTACATCCCCCGTTGAGCATCCAATAGATTGGATTTGTGCTCGATTTCACTATATAGCCCAAAATGGCAACAAATGTTACAAAATGTTCAACCAAATCACTGATTACAGAAAAGAACACTTATTTCTCAATATACAACAATCGATCCACAAGATTCACAAAGAATCTATTCAAAACCTCATAAACAACAACATGAAAGAACACAGACTTTCTCATGGATATTCACTCAGAATATCACTACACAGAGGTTAACTATTACAGATCAACAATCTCAAATCAGTAATTTGAGAAGAAACAGAAGAGTGAATCAAAATTAGAGAGTTCCTTCAAAACGGCGTAACCCATAGAGAAAATGAATAAAACCCTAGCAGACAAAAATTCCAAATGAAATGGCTTTAAAGAATATAAATCTTCAGAATTTGATAGATCAAAACACGTGTCGCAATCCGGTTAAAGATGCATTTTAATAAAGTTGCAACATCCAAAAACACGATTTCACAAATTATGGGACCATTATTCAAACACGGTTCGAATCCCACGGACTCCAAGCATGCTGCAAAAGATGACATTTTGCCTGAAGGTACACCAGTTTATAAAGGCAATAGGGTGACCTATTTTCAATATGGTATGGGCAGAATGGAGGAGTTGTGCCACACATTCTCCACTAAAATAATATTACTCGTAAATGGAAAAAAAAAATCTTATTTTTTAACCACACATTGTTTAAATAATACTATTCCAAAAATTAAAATGGCAAATAATGGAGAAGCACATTGTGACTAACTTAATTTGATCATATTTATTCACAACAAATATATGAAGGTTTGCACTTTATACTAGAAAGTTGTAGTGTTGACTAATTTATATTTCGAGATTGTGATCTGACTTTGTCGCAGAAATATTATATTGGTAACACTAGTACATTTGTAGTGAATTGAGGGGATCATGTGTCTAGTTTAATCACATAGTATGATCGTACAAAAAATTAAATTTCAACTGATCGTCCGATATTTTTATCTAAATCTTTTTATGAGTTTAATAGTGATTTGATTCACTGTGAATATATCAATTTGATTGATCAAATATCTCAAAGTTGAGAACTTCAGAACGAGTGAAATAGATACACAAATTCGTGTTAGGAACTACGACCTAAAATAGGGGTCGAATGACTACTCAAATATTTTCTATTTAACAATCATAAATCTAAGCTAAGTATTTAAAGACGGCTAAATTTTGATATTTATGATTTGTTCACATGACTA
This sequence comes from Fraxinus anomala, assembly GCA_903798345.1. NCBI lineage: Eukaryota > Viridiplantae > Streptophyta > Magnoliopsida > Lamiales > Oleaceae > Fraxinus > Fraxinus anomala. Next base: position 7,216 of record CAIGRN010129490.1, read on the forward strand.
TTATAGAAAATTGAAGTTAAGTTAGTGAGAATAATTAGAAGGGCAACAAGGTCATTAGAAACACATACTATAATTAGATTGGTGGTTTACGGTTGACTAGACAAGATATAATTATTGGAGCTAGAATAATGTATGTCCGATCATGTCCCTATGTTAGCTCCATGAAGTTTTCGACTCAATTTATGGTTCAACAAGATAATGGTTTCCTATATTCTCGTCATGATGGCATAGTAAATTTTTGATAAAAATCAACCAATAAGATAATAAAATGTTACAAATCAACTTACTCCTTTTTAAAAATTGAAGACCAGTCTACTACTTGAACAATAGCTTAAGAACCAATGCTACAATTTTCACAAACTTTATTTAGCCCCAATTTGATGTAGCTTAAAATTTTTATAAAAAAATAAAATCAAAATCAACAATTGATTTTCACCACATATTTTATAAAATACACAACTTTTATCAACTTTTCAATTATACATTTCATCAATTTTATCAAAATCTACTAAAATTGACTTTTAGCTACACTAAATAGGGGCTAACTCATTTTGTTCAGAAACAGTATGGTTCCGATTTTGTTCAACCCCTTGTTTGGTTTACACCTAATCCAAATTTAAGCCAAAAACAGGCAGCCACAAACCCGAAATAATGTTTGATACACCATATTAGACATAATCGAACAAGATTATAACTATTTTTTTTTTTTTTAAATAATAACCATAGCCTTCACATCCACTTTACCAAACATGTCATAATATTTTAATCACAAATGATCAAACTAGGACAAATCAAGTGAAACCGAATCGTGTTGCCATAAAATCTAATAGATAGATGGCCAAATTCAATACATTAACACACAAGAAACGCAGAAGATAGTCATTGTCACAAATTAAACCAACAAAAATTTCATAACCAACTGCAAAAGTGAAATTCACAGATTCACAGTTTCAACAAAACCACAGACATGCCTGTACCCCTTTCACTCTAATACATTGACCTAATGATGCAACATACAAAATGCAGTCCTGCTTGACGACGCTTTAAATTAATTCAAGACCATACTATCACCAAGTTACACATGCATTTCCAAAACCACATGTTACAGAGTATTAAAGATCAATAAGCCTCCTCAACTTCTCGGGTAGCATTCTAGCCATTTGCACCTCTCAAGCGTGCAATCAAATCATCCTGTTCATGGAAATGAAAACACGAGTGAATAGAATTGCGAGACTTTAGAATCAACCTATGCGTGCTCATCAAATGCTTAAACAAAATCATTAATGACATGTTTAGTAAGGTGATTAAACTACCATGGTACTAAGAAAATCTGTAATGTCATTGCCAAGAGTATAGATACTAATTTTTTTATATATATTTATTTTATTTTTTTGGAATTTCGACCTTACTCCCCCAAGAGAAATATGACACTGTGGCTACAAGAGAAACAACAATTGACTTGCCTTTTTGCCTTTCAGCATAAGACCTTTCTCCTTCAGAAGAGCACGGAGTTTCTCTACAGTCAAACTTTGCAGATCTTTGTCGGGCACACTCGATTGTGATCTCTCTACATGTCACGTGTTTAATAATCAATGAGAACTTCATACACAAATCGCACACACTAGAAATATCTTGTACAAGTATGATACGATCATAGGGGGAAATACCATGTAATAATACACAAGTCAGCAACGTAGTATAGAAAAGAAATTAATCTAAATTGCAACATAGGGGCTCCCAAAGTTCTAAAACAGAGAAGTGTTTCGTATATAAGATCAACACAACCACGTAAGATGAACGCACCTTGATTGGAACCAAGCTGAGTGCTAGACATGGCCCTCTTACCAGCAGCCTTGCTCTCCAAAGCTCTATCGGAAGCCCTGTAAAGTTTAAGGTTGGAGGGCACATGAGGATAAAGACTTGCAGAAGAGTAGAGTAAACTATAAAGAGCGAAATTATTCAACATTGCTAGCACAATCAAATTAATCTAATACCTTTTCTTGGAGACTTGATTTGAAGTACTACCCTTCGCATCTTTCTTAAAGGAATCGCTCTTCTGATTCTTAAGCGTAAGAGACCTAATCAATATATTGGTTTGGTTTGTCTTGATAAACTGATCCTCTGTTAAAACAAAATCATGGTGACATACAGAAAACAGGAGAATGAACAGCAATAAGATGATAATTAATGAAAGAAACAAGAAAGTACCCAGTCATTAAACTTCAAATGGAAGGTATTACAATCAGCAACACGAATTTACAAACCAATTTTACTGAACACAGTGCAAGCTGTCTGAGGTTGGCTACATATAGTGACAAAATTAGTTCCCCATGGTGGGATATACATGCTTTAAGAGATTGGCAATATAAAATATGGCAAAGAAGAGACACTCACCCCAAGTTTTGGAGTGCATGAGTTTGGGATCAAGACGCATGAATACAATTTTTCCCCAAGACTTTGAACTACACTCGCTAGTCCACAACTATATTAACCCAGATACATTACCATAGCTTTAAACAAGTAAGACTCGTAAATAACAGATCATAGTCCCCAGACACAAGAAATCCTAAAACCGATTATTTCCAAGATAAACTTGACCAAGTTGAGTGCATAAATACTAGAGGGTAATTAGAAAATAAACCTTATTGGATTCTTGCAAGTAAGTCCAGCACCAGAACTAAACCACTTTTCCAATTTATTTTAGATAATTTGACTCTACATTACGAAAAAAAAAAAGAGGAAGCAAAAGTCAACTATTTCAAATCACAGAGTAGTAAAGGCTCACGCCATTCCTTCGGCAACTGATTTCTCAAGATGTATATAAGGATTAACTAATGAATATTGTGGCGCGAGAACAATCATAAAATAATGATAACTCAAGATTGAAGTGTCAGACCCAGTATAAAAATATAAACAGAAAGCGATAAGCACATGCAGATAACAGCAATTCAGTCAAATGGGATTTGCTTGAATGTCCATGCTATTTTCCACGTGCAAACAAAGACCACTTCAACCCATCACAATAAATGCAGCATTTACTACAAGAAACTAAAAATAATTAGATTTATTGAATATAAAACCTGGAGGTGATGTGTCATGATCGCAAATATAGACCCGCATCCCAACCTGCATAATTTTGTCAACACATAATCAGATAATCTATGGAAAAAACTGAAGAAAACTGACGAACAAATGCACGTCTCAAGAAGAGAATTTTATCATCAGTTGCATCCACAGAAATCCTATAGATGCTATGATGTGTAGAGCCTCAGATGAAATAACATAGAATAAATAATAACTAAACATCCACATTCCACAAAAATTGCTTGATTACTGCAAATAGCATCTTCAATGTTAAAAGAAGTGATAATTGGAACAGATAACCGAAAATGTAAACAGATCCAGACCCAGTGCGCAATGTTCTAGAAATCTGGGTTTGCATTAATTCCACAATCCACATTTCAGTCACCAAATCGACTTTAATGAAGTCCTCATGATATTGATTACTTCAGTTTTTAACAACACATTTTCTTTATTATGTGAGAATCTTCTATATTAACCATCATTCTCATTTTCATAAGTAGTATTCTGAAAAACAGAAACAACACAAATGTGAAATTAAACATAACTAGTACAGCTAGATTCAATAATCTCAAGTTACAATAATCTAATTCCTAGACATGGATGCGAGAAAGGAGCATCTTGACCATTGTTTGACAGAGTCAGAACCTAACATGTCCTTGACTAAAACTCATTCCTTTGGGACTTTCGTACTTTCTTGGAACAGTCTGATAACCATTCAATCGTTGCCACCTAAAAGGAAGTTACTGAACCATGTGAATTAAAGCATGCTTGCACAAAACTTATCTTCCAAAGCACACAGCACTTATCACTCCCATTCGTCTACATCATCAAATAAATTCATTTACTCTTATCGTTTCTTGCCTAAAAAAGTTAATTCCAAATAACCATATCTGATTAGCAAAATTCATTTCTCAATCACATCAAAAAGCATTGTCTTTTTTAAAACCAAAACCCTTCAAAGTCCTCAATTCCTAATTCCAACCATAAAATAGAATCGATATCCTTAAATATGTCAAAGAATTAAAAAATATATATATACAATTAGGGTTTAGGGGATTGAGATATACCAGGTTTGATGAAACTACATGGGCGGACAAGAGGCCGCGAGAGGGAAGGTTAGCGAGCAATTTGGATGCTCCATCGCCGGCCTCACCGGCCGAATTGGAGGAGCCATTCATGGTTTAACTACACAAAAATAAACTTAGAGAGAGAAAACGGAATAGAGAGAGACCAATGGAATTCTGCATATGGAGACTTAAAACAGGTGGTCTAAATATTGGAGACTAGGGATTTGGATAGTGGTTATTGTCTCGCAGATTTGTAAATGTTTAATTTTTTTTATTATTATTATTATTATTTTTTTTTTTTTTTTTTTTGTTGAATTTCAAATGAGTTAATTTTTTAGTTTTTACGAAATTTAATAAAAAATTTAGAGAGATTTTTTAAAATTTATTAGTTGACAATGTCATCGAAAATAGGTTAATCGAAGTTCAACAGTAGACTATATACAACGATTAAATGTTCTACTATATATTAAAGGATATATTTTTCACTCTTATAGCACTCTGAAGTATAAATCACATTGAAGATTTGGTCCTAAAATAGATAAAAAGATAGTGGCGAACCTTTCGCCAATTCTTGAAATTCAAGATAGAAAAATATTTTCACAGTTGTCAATATCAAATTATCGATATCATAATTTGATCCACTAAAGTATAGTAAGCGGAAACGTGCTTTTATATTAATAGTCATAAATTGTAAACTTATCAAGATTATAAATTAGAGAAGACGTGATAAGAATGTCTAAATAATAGTAGTAGGATGCTTTGTTACTTCATTTTATTATCATTAGTAATTCAAAGGTGTAGAAAGAATAAAAGGTTGCGAATAACTCTCTTTTTTTTTTTTTGTTTTAACCTAGAATCCCGATTCGTCATTATAAATGAGGGGATATATTATAAGAATGTCTTAATAATAGTATAGTAGGACTGTATATCGCTCTTTTACTAATCGAAAACAAGCTCATCCTAATAATAAATGATCGAGAATATGATAAAAATGTCTTAATGAGAGAGTAATTCATATCACTCTTTTAGTGCCTATCATTATTACTAGTTTGTTGCATGAGCATTGCACTCGTATTACCTGTAATTATTATTTTAGTTCCGTTAAGTGTTTTTCTTGGATGTGAAACAGTATAAAACAAATTTGAACCATGATTTTCTCTAACAATATAGGGATTGCTGACAGGGAGTGAGTGACGTGGTGTGGTGATAGGGTAGGATTGGAAGTTGTATTTTTTTTTTTTTCAAACTGTCATATTATATATTGACACGCGTCTCTCGTTGAGTCGTCACTGTAGCAAAGCTCTTTTCTCTAATTAGTTTTTACACTAATTGAGACTTTATTAAGCCCCCTGTTAGGGAACCATTATAATGAGTTTGGGAGGTAATGAATTTTGAAATACGGATTTTTTTGAAGAAGTACAGTTAAAAAAGAATGAAAATTTTTGAATTTATGTGTCACATTATTTTATTGAAAATGTGTGATTAAAATGAAGAGAGAAAAATATGTATTAAAATTGATTTAACAAAGAAAATATTGATCTTGTGAAGAGTTTTGCCTTGATTCAAAAGATCTGTTACACATTTAATATTGTCCTACTCATGCATTTGCATAATCATGTATAATGTCGTTTTACTAATTTAAAATGGTGGTTATATTTTAAAAGTTCACAATATTTGATGATAAATCGGTAATTAATGGTGGATTCCGTATCAAATAATGTTATATTACTCTAGTGCATTAACTCTCGTCTATCTATAAAAATAATCTGAAGGACAAAACTTCAATGATCAATTAATTGAAGGAAGCTCAATTGAAATGAACCGAAGAAAGTTGTTCGATCATATATTTTTTGTCGAGAAAAGGTATGTTCTCATTTCTTTAACTTCAACGTGCTTTTTAGTGTTTTAGTTTTGTCAAGTTTTTATATTTTTCAATATGCATCACATATAATTTTATTTATAGCACAAAATTAATGTATGAAAGTTTTTGAAACGATTTAAAAATGAAATGGAAGTCCAAACGAGAATTGTTCCTTAAAATTCCAAAATTTTTACCGTGTGTGACCTCGAAAAATGGTTCCGACACGTGGCCAACAGAACGATACTCCACTTTAGCTCTTCTCTGCGTACGATAGCACACTGTTAGTCACTCGTGGCCTTTTTTAGTAGGGTTGTAAGCGACCGCGGGCACTCGACGGTCAAGTCGGTATTTCAGTCAATCGAAAAATGATGCTGACGGTGAAGCAATTGCTGGGACGCGGTTGAGAATGTGCGCAAATGTAGCGAAAGATTTCTTATAATTAAATATTAGAATGCAAATACTCGAAATTCCAACTCTCCCTTATCATTGTGCGGGAGTATTTATACTAGATAAGAGAAGAGGATAACCGTTCGATGGGAGGACACGTGGCTTCAGATCCTGAATGTGTCATCCTTTCATAAGCGTCAGTCTGTCAATCCATATGCTGGCGGTCATTAAATGATTTCTGACATAACAACTGAGTTAACCGTTTGTATTCTGTCACACGTCTCATCAATCAGTCAGGGACTTGATTTTGAATAGATCTCATAAAAGATCTTGGTAGAGATGTAGCAAGGCAGATTGTGAAGCGTAACGAATGCAGAGTGCGAGTCTTCACATCCGTCGTGAGTGGTGGATGAGTTCGGTTCTTTTACAAGGTGGGGCAATAGTGTTTCAGTTCGGAGTTATTAAATCAGTTCGTCCTACACGAATTCAATTTATCTGCCACGTGGCACATCAGATCAGTTCGACCAACATGTAACAGATGAGGTGGATGAACGAAATGGAGGGCCTCAGAAGGCCTGTAACACCATGTTTAAGTAAATTTATTTAATTGACTTTTAAACAATAGTAATTAATAGATACTTAGATTTGAGGAACCGTTAACAATATTTGTACCTTATTAATAGAGTTATGATTTTTTTGCAGCAATATTTAAGACAAATAAAAGATCTGACAATTTGGTTGTGAAAAGTGTGTAAATTAATGTAACGTAAAATCCCATCTTTTTTTCTTTTGAAGGTAAATGTAAGATTATATCTTGTTAAATGTAAAGGAAAATATGCATGATAACATAAAAGAATAAGTAAATTTACATAAATTGAAGGATGAATTGGAAATTACGAAATATGTTTCTCCCATATTGGGGCTATCCCGTTTCTTATGCCTTGTTTGATAGAGTGAACCAACTCGTACTATATTATAGAAGAAAAACATGCTAAAATCTTCTTTATTGTTATCAACTATGCCCTTGACACCTTGACATGCAACTCAAAAATGTTTCCATTTGGATACAGCTTACAATTTGGTTTATAAATTCAGTCCAAGTCGAACATTAATTTCAACCACATATTCATAACCATCTATCGCTATTATCCACATATTTCGTGGAACCTAGTACTATTCCTATTACCATTTATAAGTTTGCCAACAGATTCTAATTCGCCTAGGAATTTAAATCAAACCTTCAAAAGTCAAAAGAGTTATAGAGCTCATTATATTTGCAAAAGGAAAAAGGGAGTTTTAAGTTATTGCAGTGTCGCACACATCAAGGCCAAAGTCATTAATTCACAGTAATAAAGCCAATGCAATTTGGATTCCCTCTATAAAGGTATGTACTAAAGAATATGCAAATAATGGTAGAAACCAAGAACATAAATGCAAATGAACTAAGATAGGAAATACAAAGAAGCGCGAAAGCAACGTGCATACGCACCTAATCAATCAAACGACGTGACGGTTCAGAGGGTGGAGAAAAATAAGCTTTTCCCTCCTACTTGCAGGATAATAAATTGTCATTTTGTGTGTGAGCTCCTGGAGGTTAGCAGCCACTGACAACTACTGCCAAATATATAGAACTTGTTGGGATCGAACAAAATGCAAAGTATACAATATTGCACGATCCCATATCAGACACCATTGCGAAATTTCGAGAAATTGTCATGCCATTACAACCAGAGAATGAATATATGAAACCAGAATTGGAGGCAAAGGGGGAGGAGGGAATGGGGGCACCCATATGTTACTTAAAATATTTAGTATTTCATAAAGAGAAGAGAATGAACCAGTATCAAAATAGTACGTTTATTTTTTCACAATATGATCATATTTATGTAGTCGTTATGCTCAGAATACATTTTTGATAAACTGAAATAGAATTTTTTTTAGAATCAAGGTTCAAAGTAAGAGTTTCCATGCAAGGATAAAGAAGCCATGCATCTAAAGAAAGACTCTGCAACAAAGTTCTCAAAATTCCATAACGGACGTGTAAAATCCTAAAGAGAGAACCAAGACCTCTCTAATCACATCAAACAATAACCATTTATAGTGTAACAAAGTGAAGTCTCATAAAACCGATTGTCATGCTGCACCGTGCTGAGTACTACAAAAAAAAGGATACTACTTTCAAAGACAGAATAAAAAAGTCAACTGCTACAAGAAAACAAGGTTGACATTGAAGATGGCTACTAGTGGTCAATTGAAACAACCCACCCACCCACCCCCAACAAGAAAAAAATAAAAAGGGAAATCTTTCTCGCCCTCTTTAATGTAAAGAAGCACGACCTATAGTATATGTTTACAGAGTGTAAAGTCCAAAGTTTTAATAAGAAGCTAAACTAATCCACAATACACTGAGAGTTACACCTCAAACACTTGACAAGTCACTGTCACAACAAAGTATCAAATTCAAGTAAAAGATATCACAAAGGACCAGGCTGATAACTAGCATTCTCTGAGATGAAATCATGACCAAGATATGTTATCAACATTATATATAATCCATGAGCCAAAGATATGATTCCAACAACCAATGCAATTCATGAGGGCAAATCCATGTAAAAAATTTAGTTTCTCAAATAAAAAACACAGTACATGTACAAAATCATTAGAGTAAATGGAGTGCGCGGATGTCTTTCTAAAAACTTTGAGCCCAATACATCCAAACCAGTAAAGAAGAGTACATCAGCTACCTGAATGTAGGTGGTGAAACTTTCATTTGGAGCAGAAAAATGCATACCTTTTGCCCGCATCTTATGTACTTTTTCTTTTCATGTTGTGCAGAATAAGGGGTGTTCCCTCGAATAGATCCAACAAATAATTCTCCAAATCCTCGCCAGTGTATTTTATGTATTTTCCAGCATTCCTCCCACTTTCTAAATGATTCCCAAACCTTCCCAAAAATGAGCGGTAAGCTGGAATGACTTTTTCTGAAATTGATATTCGAAGCTCTTCACGTAGCTGAGGATCTGGAACCTTCCAACCTGTCTGAATCCTGTAGATATCTTCAAAGCATGCATTAAAGTTCTTAAACCTCTCCTTTAGAACCACCTTCGAGACATTGCTTGAGCTCCCACCTGTCCCTTCATCTTTCAAACAAGATAAGACCTTGCTCCAAGTTGCCCTTAGATAATATGTTGAATACTGTCGAATCTGACCCCCTCGTTTTTTAATCCAGTTATCTCCCAAAAGGTTTCGAAGCTGTGAGTCTTTCACTTTCTGGACGATGTAAAGAATATTGTTCATTAAAAATATATTTTGCAGTGCATTATCGTCGTACATTCTCGACTTCTCCTCAAGATTTGATTCCAATGATTTGATCAGTGCCAATAGACGTCGAGCTACCAGTGACATGTTATCCACCTCCAAATTATCTTTATTCTCACTCAGTGACTCTCCTGATTCACCCTCCACATTCTCCAAAAGTGCATTGAGAGTATCGGTATAATCCACAAGCAGTTTCACATAATTCATAACATAGCGAGAGAGTGGGTGAATCTCACCATTCGGTATCGGCTTCTTAGAAGCCTCCCCCTTAACCGCGTTCTCAAACTCTACGAAAATCCCAATGACCGCATAGCCTAACCCATCCAACACGCCCTTGGTCTCGCTACAAACCATTTCACCAGCTTCTTCATCCATAAATAGAGCCTGCAAATCAGGCAAAACCTCAGCCAAAGTATCATACATATCAAGGACCCGAAAAAGTTTCTCCGAGGACCTCCTTCCTATTGCAACAGCCTCACCAAAACTCAATAACTGCATCACACAACCTTTGGACGTCTCCAGAAAGCAAACCTCCTTGATCAAATCAGACCCACTAAAGATCTGCTCACAGAGGCGTTTTTCACTTGACAAAAGACCACGAACAACGACTTTAACAGCTTGAATCCACTTCTTCATTTTATCATCCAATGAAGGCCACTCAATCTTCTGGACCTCCTCAATGCTCAACACCTCTACTCCAAGGATCATCAAGCATTCATCAAGAACATCACGGCGAACAGTACAATAAACCTGGCAACATTCCTTTTCATACCCGGATCGTATCATCCGATCTGCAATCTCTTTCAGATCAATCACTGCATCTGGGTGAACCAAATCAAGGGAAATATCATCTCCCCCCAAACTAACACCTCGACTGTGCCTACGCTGACTATATCCTCCACTGCTAACATCATCGAGATTCACACTCGCATCATCATTAAAAAGAGCCGTTGCAGCCACAGCCATTGCCGCAGAAAACGACGAGAGCGAAGACCGATGAAGGCGATCAGGGTCAAGAGGAACCGTATTACCAATCAAGATATGCCTAAACTCATCCTCCAAGCGCGTCATCGCCAATTGCAGTGCGTTCTCCGCCCTATCCATAACATCATCCTTCACATCTCCCACCCTAATTTCCCCTTCCCGATTATTCAAATTCAATTCCTCAGTCAATTCTATGATCTCATCAATAGCATCCCAATAATCCTCGCTTATTGAAGACGAATTTACCTCATTCAGAATGATCTTCTCAGCAGCCTCAAATCGCGGGTCGTCGGAAGGTGGGTCCTCGCCGGAGACAAAGGAGGAGAGATTGGAGAGGCGGTTATCGAAGGCTGAGAGAATCAGCAACATATCATCGGCGTCTGAAGTGTTGTTAAGACTCTGAACGATCCTTTGTGCAGTAGCTAAAACCTTATCTTGTCCTTCTACAGTTGCTGCCATCGCTGTCGCCTTCCCTATATGAAAATGTATAGATTCAGATGGGTTTTGTGCAAATAAGGGTTCGGGTTTTTTGGGAGGCGAAATTCAAGGATTCAAACGTTTGGTTTCCATTATTGATTTCTCTCTCTGTGAACTCCGCGTGTGTGTGTGTTGACGATTGAATTTCTGAAACATAGAAACGACGACGTAAGCAGCGTCCGGACCGGACCGTTTGGTTTGGGTCTGACAGGTGATCAGGCCGGCTTGTTTTGATAACGTCGTCAGCGGGTGTGAAAGATGCCATCGTGCAATGGGCGGGCCAAGGGTTGAATTAAAATATCTCAATTTTTTTTGTATTATCTATTTATTTATTATTTATAAAATACAATTTAAAATTAAAAAAATGAGTTTCCGATAGGACAAGTTGGGATAGGAATGAGATTTGTTCGTCATTCCTAACTATGTGTTGAACATTTTCATTGAAAAATTTTCAGTCGAACTCGATCTATTTTAAATTGATCTATAAGATTTAGTTTCAATTAAAATTTAACTGATTAGAATCTTAAAGTAAAGAACTAAGTTGGATAAAAACTTCTTTTGGTCTATATTTCCAAAGAGTGACTCGAATTTAGAAGTAAAATGGATTTTTGAATTTCAATTTCCATGCTTGACTTCGAAATTAATTTTTATAATCTTTCGATTAAATTAATACTTTGACTTGTTTCCTCTTTTTATCTAAATAAAAAATTTCTGCCAACCTTTCAAAAGCCAATGCACCAGAAAACCCAGAACTACTATTCATTACTCACTATTATCCACAACTGATAATTACTTCACAAATTTTAATTTACATAATAGGGCATGGGTATACATCAAAGGATTTAATAAGGGTTCGTTTGATTACAATAGTGAAAAATTGGTAGAAAGAAAATGAATTTTAGGGAAAATGATTGTCTAAAAATTATTTTGCAGGGAATTGTTAATTAAGTGTGTTTGATTGGTATAATTTTTCATCCGAAAAATCTTAAAATTTTGTGTTCGTTTGGATTTGTTTTATATGAAAATTGTCCATTAAAGTGATAATTTTTTCTACAATTAGTTATAAAATTTGTTTTCATTGCCAAAAAGTAAAAAAAAAAAAAAAAAAAAAAAAAGAATTTTTTTCCTAAAAAATAATTTTTTAAA
>CAIGRN010129501.1:0-14524 GCA_903798345.1 Fraxinus anomala
TAAGACAAATAATTTTTTTTATATATATTTACGCTATCATATAACCAATTATACTATGACACATGCATTGCATTGGCGTCTTACTAGTTTATATTAAAGGCAATGAAATGATAAAGAATTGGCTAAAATATTACGTAATTGGATTGGGTAGTATAGAAGTACAGACAAGGGTATTGGTTCACTATGATGGAATATTCTAGTTTAAACAAAAAAAAGTAAGAAAACATAGAATTGAACTCCATACCTCTAATGCAAAGATGGCCCTTCCACCATGTGACCTACACTTCTTGTTGAATATTGGTATAATTATTAATTAATATTTAGTTATTATTTACATGTTTAAAAATGGAAAAGGAGAATGCTGTTTTATATATATATATATATATTCCTATTTTTTAATTAATTTTTTTCCGACAAATTCAACACGGGCGGTCGCCCCGACTCGCTGGGTGCTAAATCCGCCCTTGCCAATAGAGGTATGGATTGTAGTAATTATGAGTCACACGTACAAGAGATAAGATGTAGAGAAATAATGGAGATATATATAGAAAATTAAATAGAAACATTCTCCAATGAAGTTAAATTATATGAAATTAAGTGAAGGATGTCCAGCACACCTTTCACATGTGGATGATGTCCTAGATATCCTTCACATTTTTCTTGCTACATAAGCATTTTTTATGATGTAATGCTCTTGCCTCTTTGGTACAATTCACAGCTCCATAGGAGACGCTCTCAGTGCTTATAGTCTCGAGGTTATAAATCTAAATTATCCAGATGGAATTTCTTATTTTGAAAATTATAGAGAAAACTAATTTTGATCTGATATGAATTTTGCCAATGAAATTGCAAATGAGATGAAACTAGAACCATATATATATGTGATTGGTATAAGACGAAAATATGGAGTGCAAAATGGTGCTCATACCTTTTTAGACAAATCGAGGAGTGCAAAATCAGAAATATGGAGACGTAAATACCACTTTCAACGTAACTTTCTCCATATTCTCCAAATAGTATTAATGGAATTCAATTTTTTTTTCACATAGATTTACTATAATAGTTTTGGAACTTTGATTCGTTATAGAAACGAGATAACTAATTTTTTGTCATTAATTTTGAAATGAAGATTATATGATCATGATGAGTGGGATATATATACTTATTTTAAAAATATGCTAAATATATATTTTCGTCTTCTATGTAATATGAATCCCATTTCTCCAATTTAAATTTTCTTATAGCCTCATTATTAAATATTCTTTAGCCTTCTTACAATGCACTCGTGAAGATTCTCCATTATCTCAAATATGTGTTATGTGTAGTGATGGAAAACACTTATATTTTTCGATGTGTACCAATTATTTTTTCCTAGCTGCAATGTTCAATCCGCATCTCAAATTATGAGGGACTAAACATTGCTTTCAGTTAATTCAAAATAATTAAAATTTTACCTTTGAAAGAAATATATCCTCGTTACAAAAAAGACTAATAGAATTGTGTAATTCATACTTCGATTCAAAATATGAAGATTTAACCTTTTTGAGTTCAAAATATGTGAAACTCATATGCTTTGAGCACCTACGTGAAAATAAATCAGTAGGAACTGACTTCTTTAATTTACTTGAATAATGGATGACAATACCCTATATTGTCCAATAAGATCTAGGGCTTGTTCATAGCACCTGAGACTTATCAGTAACTTGCCAACATATTGTCTATTATAAGAAATCATGTTAGACTAAGATGATCCAAATGAAAGCATGCGTTTGTGTGCATGGCTTCAAGAAGATGAAGATGATATTTTGACATCTTTTCATATGTGCTATTGCAGAATACTAGTCGGTATATTTTTTTCGACATTATATTATATTTATTTTATTGCTTTGTACAAAAAATTGTATACGAAATATTAATTCGTGTACAATTTTAATTCCACCTACATATCATATATCGGTTCTAAACCAGAATAAAGGAGGACAGATTTTATAACTTTATAATTATTTTTGAAAAAATAGAAATATCCTTACAAATTATGTCTTCATTATACTTCATGGGGGTGAAAATGTCAATTATGATTTTTTACAAAATAAATAAAATTAGTGAATGGCTCACGAGCCAGGATATTTGGAACGAATCAGCTCACACTCGACTTCGCCCAGCCCATTGCAAAATAAATAAAATGAGCGAATGGCTAGCGAGCCACGATATTTGGAACAAACTAGCTTACGCTCGACTTGGCCTACACTCCAACATACCCTGGACCAATGTGAATTGTTGTATATGTGCAAACAAAATGAGAATGGAGAAAAGAGCATCTTTAAAGGTGATGTTGATTGTACTTATTGTGGGTCACATATACAGTAGACATGTTGTAGAGAAAGAGTGGGGATAAATTAAAAAAATTTAAATGAAGATGAATATAAAATTACGTCTATCTCAAAGTCGGATGGTGTCCTAGACATTGTCTACCCTTTTCTTGCTATGTAAGCATTTTGAAATGACATCTTTTTGGTATAATTCAAAGACACTATGTGCTTACAATCTTAACGCTATAAATATTTTCTATTTAGAAAATTATAGAAAAAATAATTTCAATTTGCTATGATTTCTACCAAAGAAATTGCAAATGAGATGAAACTAGAACCATATGTATGTGATTCGTAGAAAAATAATAATTTGATAAAACTTATCGATGATGTAGAAATGGAAATCCCTACAAAAATATTATAGCTCATGTTTGGTTTAGATAAAAATCATATTTTTTTGTAAATTTTGATAAAAGTTGATGTGATGTCCAGTTGAAAAATTGTGGATCTCATAAAATGTGTAGTTAAAATTAATTATTGGCTTTGACATAAATTTTAATTCAAACTTTTAGTTGAATCAAACAAGGGCATAGACTATTTTACATGATTGAAAAAGTAACGTCTTCACTTTCCATGGGTTTGAGCAATTTGGAATATAGGAAGTAATTTTTGAATTTTCGTTCAATTTTAAGAAATTAAAATCATTGGATGAAAATGTTTTAAGAGGGCATTGTTTTAAGAAAAATATGTAGCAAAGGTCCTAAATCTTTTTAAAAAGTGTTAACACGGTCCCAAATCTTTCAAAAATATACGTTAGAAGAACCTATATACTATTCCATCAAAAAATTCATTAGTTGACCAAAGTCAGTTGTTTGACCAGAATTTAATCATCTTTTAAAAATGACAAAATGATCTTTTAACCTTTAATTAATTAGAACAAGGAAATTTTGTAGTTGAGGTTCCACCTTACAAAAATGTGTAGCGCATTTCAAATATTTAATAAATATGCATCATGAGCTTAGCCCGCACAACCCACCCATGAAACAAACCTTCTCCGCCTTAGCTGTTGAGTCTTATAACAGCCACGGGCTGCATAAATTGCAACCATAGTAGCGCCAGCCATCACCACCGTCTCAATTCATCCACCTCTGTCGACCCCGTTTCGCCATCCATAAACTCAATTTCCTCCCAACAAGAACCCTTAAAAAACATGGAAGAAACCTATAAAGATGAATAAATTCTATCCAAAACTAATAGTTGTGATAATGATTAAATTTTTTGATGAACCGTTAGAGGTCCTTCCGGTACACATTTATTAAAGATTTGGGATTGCGATGCATATTTTTAAAAGCTTTGGAACCTTCGCTGCAAATTTCCTTTATGTTAATAAATTATGGTTAAAAGACCATTTTGTCATTTTTAAAGATGATCAAAGCATTGTCAAACACTTGCATTTTGGTCCACTGACGGATTTTTGTACAAAAACCATCAAGAGGTCATATCATACATTTTTTAAAGGTTTGGGACATATCTGCTACAATTTGAAAGTTTTGGACTGCATTGCACTTTTTTGAAAGGTTCGTGATCTTTGCTGCAAATTTCTTTTGTTATAATTTTGAAAACATTCTTAAATATAATGAACTTTCCGAGTTAGTGGTTCAGATTTATTTTTGGGATTAAAAGCGTTAGGCAAAAATTTTCAAATAGGAAAAAGAATAGTTCAACTAAATTTCTTCATTACATAAAAAGAGTCAATTCAATTTCGCATACATCCGTTCTTTAAAAAAGATTGTTAACAATTCAAGTTATAGTTGTATATGCGGAGAGGAATTTCAAAATTAAAGTTGATTTAAGTGGTATTTGAGATCAAAGATGTCCCAAGAAAAAATGAATAAATTAGCTATATTGTCCACTGAACACTTGGGATAAACTTGAGTATATGATGTGATCAATAGTTTTGCAACTCCCAAAATAAAATTTTATATAGTTTAATACAAGTGAAACACTATCATTTCTCTTCATCTTGTATGTTTTATACTTAGATTCAATTAACTTTGGACATAAACGCTTTTAATATATAATTAATACAATTTTAAAACAAATCTATTATTTAATTAANATAATTAATACAATTTTAAAACAAATCTATTATTTAATTAATATTTAATTAAATTAAATAATGGAGTCCGTAAATTCAAATCTTAGTAATTTGTTAATCACAAAGAGTTGTGATTGCAAGATACAAATTATATATGACTGAATCTTAAATCATCCATGATCATAACTATGAATATCGTTATTATGGATAGACAATCATATATAGCATTTCTTACTTGTGAAGTAAGTAACCAATCTTATAAGCTTGACACCATTGGAAAAATTTCACATGGATAACTATTTGAGTGTCGTGGTTAATCTTTAACGTTCAATAGTGAAATTGATCATTCGACTTGAGGTCATCATAATGTCTTTTATGAGAACAATCATAATTTGATGATGTTGAATGTTGCTCTGCTAAGGGTCACTAATACGGCATCATTCGGATATGTCAAGAATTATATGAAGGTTATTAATTATCAATAGAGGACTAGTCACTCTTAAATAATAAGAGATTATGGTTTATATTTCATTCAGCGATGTTGCCACCGACAACAATTGACTTTGACTGTGAGTTAAGTTGATAACGAAATTCTTGACAAATATGTACTCATAAGTCGACAAGGAGTTTTCAACTTAAATTAACTTAATAGTTGGATAAAAGATATAATCGATAATTGTGATTGACACACATTCATATCTCGTAATTAATCAGATCATATTAACGAGGGGACTATAGTTTCATGGCAAACAAATAAATTTGATTTGTCATACCACATGATATTTTTCGTCACATATATTACCCTGACACATTGTTAAATGTCAATTTGAGACGACGGATATTTTAAATTTATCGATTTTGATTGGATCAAAATAATAATTCACGTTGTTAGGTATCGTGATCGGAAATCTAATTGGTCACACATAAAAGGAGAATTAGAAAAATAAGATTAACCAATTAATTAATTAACAAGTGCTGGACAATTAATCAATTGAGTTGCTTGTTAATATGCCCGAATTAATTAATTGTATTAATTCATTCATTGACCAAATTTAATTAATTAGATTAATTAAATATTATATCGGATTAAATTAAAGAGACGGACCAATCACACTTGGACTTATATTAATAAACTATTAAGATTTCAAAAAAACTGAATAAAACACAATTCATTATCTTGCTAGAGCCCGCTTGAACTTATATTAATAAACTATTAGGATTTCAAAAGAAGGGAATACAATTCATTATCTTTCTAACATACGAAAAAAATCATAATTCTCTCATTCTTGTTCCATGCGTAAATTTTCATTGGAGGTTGGACAATTGTAATTGCAGATCGTAATTATTCGTGGTGGGAATTGAAAATTGTTCGTGTTTGCAGAATTAAATAAAGGTATATTTTCTTTAAACACGAAGCAGATCCGTGGTGAAAATTAAAAATTATTTTATTTTTCATTGTGCATAATTAAATAAATTCTCAACCGATTTTTTCCAATACTATCAATTCAATACAAGTGTTCTTGTTAAGAGTTAATATTTAGTTTATTTTTAATGATATATTTTGTTTGCAAACATCGGATTTTAGCAAAATATTTACGTTTGAGTTAGGAGTTTAAATTTTGTTTTTTTCTTTTTAATGAAACCACATAATATAAGTATTATTCATCATGTCCAAGAGAATTCACCTAATGCCTAAAAATTGCTTGAGCAGCCTCTCCTCAATCTAACTAGATAAATGAGTTTTTTAGCTTTCATTTTTCCTTCTTTTCCAGCAATTAAAAATAATATGCTTTAAAGTATCTTTAATCTGTAAGAAACTTTCTGATTCAACAAACTTCCAACAACCCACTGTATAATTGTATGTAGGACACAATGCATTCACATGGTGGACCTATTAAAGAAGAGTTATCAAGCACTACGATTATACTAAATCAAGTGACGTTTTGCATTGCCCATCTTAATCCCTACAATTCATAGCACTCACAGCTTAAAATCACTTCCTAACATAATAAAATGCGATTATCTACTCATTCTGGTATCGCACTTCTTGAAGGTAGAATGGTAGACGCAATATTTACTCCCCCAATAATTCATCATGGGGCCAAGAAAATATCATTCTTGTTTCCATAGCAAGTCCATCGAGGTAGTAGACATCCAAATTGAAGGTTTTACGTGGGTCGAGCGGTTCAACACATTCCCCTTTCACCCTCGTTAGTCATCCAGTCCTGTTTAAGTGCATACTCATCAATTCTCTTCCAATATCAGTCCACCACAATTCAATTACATCCTTGATTCTTCTTCAAAATAAATCAAACTTAGATCTTGTTTGAGCCCCTTTCGTTTTAAAAAAACAAGTTTTATAATAGTGACTTTTTTGAGAATGTGTGATTAAAAAATGGAGAAATTTTTGAATGTGTAAACTTATTTTGTTGAGAGAATATGGACGAAAATGAAAAGTAGTTATATCTTAGCTAGCTAAAAAAGTCCCCCGGCATGAAAATTATTCAATTCACACCATTTTCAATCTACTACCACATTACAATATTAAAAAACAATACAGGCAAATGAAAATAGCAGTTTCAGACACTAGCCAACGAGAATTCCATGGCAACGTCATTAAAGGTCAAATTTTAATCATTTATTAATTCACCAACTTCTGCATCTTCCTCTTCCTTCTTTTTGCCTTTTCTTGTGTATGTGCTAACACCTTGTTCTTGTTGTTCGGCTTTCTTCTGAGCTCGAATCATAGCTCGTCTTGCACGGGGCCGCATTTCACGCACTTGTCGAGGAGGCATCTCATATGGTTCAAGAGGCCTGTCACCAAAAGGGTGCTCATTGCCAGAAAATATCCTCAATTTCCTATCTCTATCCTACACAAAAAAAGCAATGGTGCTGAGGGAAATCATTCAACAAAACTACTGAACTTCGGTTTTGAGACTCGAGCAATGACAATTAAGGATTATAAACTGTGTTGTACGACCGAACACGAAATGATTGGTAACTCAATTTCCTCTCTCTATCCTACACAAAAAAAAAAAATGCACTGGTGCTAAGGGAAATCATTCAACAAAACTACTGAACTTCGGTTTTGAGATTCAAGCAATGACAATTATGGATTATAAACTGTGTTGTACGACCGAACACGAAATGATTGGTAACTCACAGAAAGCCTTCTTGTAAGTTGTAATATATCGAAAATAACATTTCAAATATCAGTTGATGGTTATTGGTGCAATTTTTGAAAGTCACCAACTTGAATCATGCACTCCATGTCAAATAAAGATCACAATAGATCTTGGACTTGCAATTTTAGTGAACATATCTACTCCCCCACCCCCATTCAATAAAATGAAAAATAAAAAGTTACCTTTTAAAAAGTCATGTTTAGACTTAAGACGAGTCCAGGGGCAGTTAAAACTTATAAGCACGTATGTTCAACGACCTTTAAGGCGAATATCTTTTGCTCCCCCCACGAAAACAACCACCATACAGTGACCAGTGATTGAACAGTTACGGGAAGAGAAAAACTAGTACTGACATACACTAACAGCCTCAAGTATTTATTTTGATAGGAGAAGAAAAATGTGTTCAAAAGTACCAACTCACATCACGTAATTTGTTTCTAGGAAGCATGCGTAGCACAGCTTTGCGAATTACTTCAGTAGGATCCTTGGCCATCTGGTCTTTCAAACTCCTTTCCTTAAGGTGGCCAATATACCTATGAAGTCAAAGGTTAATCATCTGATAACATTTCCCATAATTAAAATTATTGTGTCAGAAATCTAGAATTTGCACAGTAAAATCATAGCCATCTACGTAATCTTTAATATTTCATATAGCACAAAATCAGAACTCAAACAGCATAATAACACCCGGACAAGATCATGAAACTAAATCAGCGGAAGAAAAATAAAAAATGGCAAGTACCCAGTATGCCAACGGTAGAACTTATCGGTTAGTTTCCTCCCAGTGACACATACATCTTTTGCATTGATTACAATGCACATATCCCCTTCATCATGATTGGGTGTGTATGTAGGCTTATCCTTGCCCTGAACCACAGTTGATATTTGTGATGCTAGCCTCCCGAGGACCTAATCAAAGAGTAAATCACATCATTCACAAAATGTTCACGACTAGTAAATACAGTATAGTGGTCCATGTCCATCAAGACTTCCAGGTGGAGGTGTGTTTTTAAACCTGTCCTTTTGCATCAAACACTCTCCATTTCAAGCCTTCCAAATTAATTCGTCTCAGTCCAGCAACTGCTTTCTGCAAGATTGATGAATATATTCTGCTCAGCAATCATTTAAGGGTATAGCATGAACTTCAGAATGACACTTAAAAAAACTGGAAATGGTAATGGGTTAACGGTCAAAAGGGTTCAATCATCGTACCATAGGTGAAAAATAATTAATTAAATATACATTTTTATACTCCAATAATTTATAAAATAAGGTAACTTAATAATGAGTTATGATGTTAATTTATATTTAAAACAACAATATATACATAAATTTTTACTTTATTAATTTTAAAAACAAATAAAAATATACAATTCTCAAGCTTTTATTGTTAGGTGTTTTCACATCAAGAACCTTCATTTTTCTCTCATCCCAGTACCACATAATTATATGTTATTACCAATGCCATCATGTTTAATTGAAAATAAATCTCAGCCACACATAATCCATTCTCTCTCGTGTTTATGCCACCCTCCCTTCTCTTTCCCCCTATTCACTTTCTTTGCCCCTTCATCCTTCCCCTCTACTGTATAACCGGTTAAGCTCAAGAGGCAGGAACCAAACTATATTCCTTTTCAAAAATCCGAAGAAAGAATGAAAAATATATCACCTCGAGTCCACTGTCTCTAAAGATTTCTCATGAAAGGATGTAGAAGTCACTACTGGTATGAAGATAAAGAATTCAAGTGAAATTTTAAATAAAATTGCTTAAAAACCATTTATACGCAATCCAAATTGCTAAAATAGAATAATTTCACAGTTTAATAACATTGCTAAAACTGTGAAATAGTATTAAAGACCGAGCTTATTTGGTTTTACTAACATTGCTAAAAAATAAAGACAAAATCCACATGCAACATCACAGAAAAATAATTTTAATTGTATGATATAAACAATAAAAAGGCTTAAACTTAATACCAAATAAAGCCACTTCTAAAGGTCTTTAGTCTAATGAATTTGCATTCATTACTTTTCCAAGCAGTTCTAATATTTTCAACTACTATTAACTTTTGATTTACGTACACTCCTACTAGCAGACTCCAACACTCATCAGGCACTTCAGGATATCATCTAACAAGCCACATGCCCTCTTGTTCCATTTATATTTTTCAAATTACTAATTTGCTTTAAAGACACCTCTTGGGCAATCACCCACGTGTCCATGTCCGTGTCCGTGCAACGTAGGTTTTAATATTAAGGCCACCCAGCAAATGGAAAAACTGCTGCAAAAGTTATCATAATTGTGTAGGAGAGATGTTCTTGCTAACATATATACAGAAGCAAAAGTATTATTATCTACAAGAAACTGCAGAATTGCTGGATGCCTAATTAACATTTTGACCAAAAAAAGAGCTAACGAAACAAAAGACCAATCACATCCCTATTCCAAAATACAATTGTTCCTTCTGAAGAAAAAAATGAAACAAAATTTTCTCTTATCAAATATCCCCAGCTCCAGGTAACCTAAGCTTATAAATGGATGCATATTTGCGGCGCAATTAGCCTGCTATGGATTTCGAGGGTTTAAATGTCACAGCATATTCAGTAGAATGGAATGCCTGGACTCTAGAAAATAACATTGAAAATAGAGAAAATAAAGTCAAAATCATGTCGAATATTGCACTCTCCAGTCATATGCTTACTGCATAATACTAAATGTACCTTAATATGGTTGCTGACATACACTACATGAAGTGATTTCACTGCATATATAATAGTCAGCATGTGTGCTAGCCGGAAACAGCACATCCACAAATCAATCACCAGATTTATTGTTAATTTTCTCATTGTTGAATTGTCCCTCATTTTGATTAGCCCTGATTTTGACTATTACTGAAATTAATAATAATCAGCTTAAAGAAATAAAAAACAAGGCCATAAATTTTTTATGGCTACTAGTGCTTTTGACTCCACTATAGAAGTGCAAATCGGTCCCTCAAATGGTAACAACAAATTAAACACACAAAGAGCACAATTTAAAATACAAAATTTTTTTATTACATTTGACAAAAAACAATTCAATCAAACACCACACTGCATCAATATCATATTACACATTAGAATAACGGTAAAGAATACTAAAAATTAAGCTAAAAAATAAGTAGAAATTAGCTAAAAGTAGGCAATGAGAAGACAAAAATGCAAAACCAAAGAAAATAGAGAACTTACCTTCAGATTGCCATTGAATGATTGAGCTGTTGCCGTCATCGGGGCGAATCCAGGAATTTAGGACGCTGGGGCTGAAATTTACAGCAGTCGACATAGTAAATGTATATATGACATTAAAGTCAAATTCATCTCATTTGAAGTTATTCCAAGTAGGTTCGAAACATAAAATTCATATACAATATAATCTCTATCTATCTTCTCGGCAAATTCTTACAAACCGCAAACAAAAAGAATTCATCAATTATCCATTACTACAATGATAATCCAAAAATAATTTATTAAGCCAACTATGTAACAACAATTCATTAATTTGCTAACAAGGCAACAAGTTCAATTTAGGGCATTGACTTATTGACGGAAGTAGATTGCAGCTTCTTGTACTGTACCTTTTAAAACGAAATGGAAGCCATGCAGCATACACTGTTACCTCTAAATCAAGTTACCATTATAGACTAGAATTAGTGCATTTCCTTGGAAGAATCTAAGCGCTGGGTTCTAGACCTAAAATATAATTAGAAAAAAATGTCTTGGTTCTGTTTAAATCCAAATGCACAAGGCAGACATATTACATAGAGGAATCATATAATATGAACCAAATCTTCCACTTAATGAACCATAGTAAGGCTACTGATAAAAAGATTTTCCTTTCCAATTCCTCTGTTGAAAGTTTACACAGTTAGTGTACATCGAAAAAACTTGATATTCCACTCTATAATTGCAGTATAGACTAGCAGCTATGCTATACCAAAATTATAAAGTGGAATATTTCTAATAACTATTCTTAGGAACAACTCAATGCCATAAACCAAATAAGATTCCAGACATGATGGCATGATAGTACCGAAAGATATGTAATGGCCAATTCAAATAAACAAGAAAGGAAAGATGAAACAATTAACAGCCGAATCAAACATGAATAAGAAATCCATGTTGCACATTAATCCTAAATGTGCAACTCAGCAAGACAGCAATTGGTATTTCTAAATATGCCAATTAATCCTGAATGCACACTAATTCTAAATATGCCAATTATATATTTATATTGCTGTCAGAACAAGAAAATTAAAATGACAGAGTAATCTGTCATTAAATAACTACGGGAGACAATTAACATGGAGATGCAGAGAAATCTAAACCACAAATACTACAAGGAGAACATATAGAAGAGGCAAGGCAAGTTTAATATAGAAAGATCATAAGTTAGAAAAGATGTTAAATCATCTACATAAATACTTGAATGACAGAAGTTCAAGCAAGGTAACACCAATATTATAAAATTTATAGCTTGTTAATTAATCAGTAATCTATAATAGAAGGACAATTGATCCATTAATTGATTAATTACTCAATTAACAATGAAAAATCCCAATCAAGAGAAAAAAAAAATAAACATATAGATAATGATGAATAACATGGGAAGACAGAATATCAACATGATTGTACAGAGACCAAGCAGAAGATATGAATATTAAAAACTCTTTCGTTCTAAAAAATCATGAAATTAGTAAGAAAAGATCAAAACCACTTCAGTTTACCCCATTATATGTCCTAAAAGTCACATAACCCAGTTAATAAAAAATTAAATCAAAGAAGCCCACCTGTGGTACCACCAAATTCCATCAAAACCACCAAAAGAGTCCTAAAATCAAGAACCCCTGATCATAACTACCACACCAACTCAATAAAAGAAGTCCTCGATTAAGATCATAACTACCACACCAAAAATGTCAGAAATACATTTGCATTTCACCACAAATTCATACTGTTTGCCGTTTGGGTTAGAATTTCTTGCATATCTTCAATTAATTATACTTTAAAACCTAACGAATCCCATCAAATGAACACATAATAAATTACAATCCATTCTTAATTTACAGTATATTTCTCTCAAGTGTTTTCTGCCAAACAGATTAATCCTAAATGTGCAACCAAATACTATTTTTTACTAATTTGCATAAAATCAAATCAGCACTTATACCTTCTTCTGCTGATGGTGCCCTGACCCAGAGTGAGAGTCGCAGAGAGCCGTCGTCCGTCCAGCGAGAGAGGGAATGAAATGTTAGGTTTGGATTTCAGGATTTACAGCCCATATTCTAATTTGAAACCCAAATCCTGAAGACAAGAAAGTAAATTACTTACCCTATGCCGGCGGCGGTGGCGAAGAAGACGTTGGGAGTGGATGAAATTGAACACGACGGCGGTCGGGACGTTTCACGTTTGCCTTGGAGTCTGATTGTGTGAGCGAGAGAGCTGAAAGATGGGTTTCGAAATGGGCACTTACAAATATACCCAAAATAAGGGGTGTTTTGAAGAAATCACATAAAAAGTATTTTTATTAGAAGTAAAAAAATTAATTGTCACTTTTTTATTAGAATGTGACGTAATGTCACTTTTTTTTTTTTTTTTGTTCTTTTTATAGTGATACAATATCACTTTTTAAAATTAAATATCACTTTTTTTATTAAAAATGATGTACAATGTAACTTTTATTTTTTAAAAATGATGTATCACTCAAAAGAGTAATAGAAATTTCAAGAAAGTGAAAAAAAAAAATGACATACACTAAAAAATTGATAAATAATTAAAAAAGTGACAAAAATTTTAAAAATGACAAAACATCAATTAAAACATTGAAATCAGTTCAATAAAGTAACAAAAAAAAATGACACAACCACTATCCCTCTCTTTTATCCATTCACCTCTAACATCTTTAAATCAATTCACTGACAAAACAAAAATAAATAAAACGTCAAGTATCTTTAAGTCAATTCACAGTCACCGTCATATACTAACTCAGTCAACCCATTAATAATATAAAAAAAATTTGGCAGTAAAAATATTGTATAAAATTATGTATCACATTTTAATAAAAATAATGTCACTTTTATTAAAAAGTGATATTTTAAGTGACAAAAAAAATCACAAACACTTCATTCAAAGTGGCAAAAACTTAAAAAAAGTACAATGAATCAAAACTTTAAAATATTTTATTTTATGCAAATTCAGCCACTACACCACCACCATCACCACCACTCCACCTCCACTAAGGCAAAAGATCGTTCAAAACATTACATCAAATACCAACATTTGGTTTCAATAGAAACTTTATAAAAGGATATACAAGTACCGAAACATGAAATTTGCATTCGCAAAAACATGATCTTGCCCTTGACACATTGTCAGCAAAACAAGATTCTAAAATTATGGATCTTTATTTTTATACCCAAAAAAAGGTGTCAAATGTCACTTTTTAAAGTTAAGTATCACTTTTTATTAAAAAAAGACATACAATGTCACTTTTCTTTTAAAAAAATGATATACAATGTCACTTTTCTTTAAAAAAAAATGATGTTTATCAATCAAAAAAGTTACAAAAATTTAAAAAAAAAAGTGACGAACATTAAAAAAAAGTGATAGAAATTTTTTTAAAAATGACAATTCAAAATATTGACAAAACACCAATTAAAACATTGGAATCAGTTCAATAAATCTAGTGGATGATTGGTTAACTTTCTTTTATATGTTGTTACTTTGTAATTATGCTTTACTTATATTAACTAAAGATAAAATTGTTAAACAATCCAAAGAAATAAAGAAAAAGAAGAAGAGACTAGGATTTCATTGATACTGCATAATGAAATTGAATGTAAAAATATAATTTAACATAAATACAAAGAAACTATATATAGGCTAAATAAAGAAAA
>CAIGRN010129507.1:0-14744 GCA_903798345.1 Fraxinus anomala
AGAAAAACACTAAGTTTTACTACTTTTAGATTTATTAGTTCGAATTATTCAAATATTATTATTGAATTAGTTAGTTAAGAATGTGTGTGTGTATATATATATATATATATATATTTTTTTTTTTATTTATTTATTTATTTGAAAAAATAATTAAATTGGGATAGTTGGTTGAGTGGTAAAAGGTGTGAAATTTATATGGGAGCTCAACTATTCGAATAACAGAGAACATTTAAAAGTCGATGATTGGATATTGGGCTTTTGGGTTTCTTTGATTAAAATTAATAATTTTTAGTTATTTTCAATTATGTTCAGATTTATTTCAATCAAAACTAGCTAGTAAAATATAGTAGTTGGAAACATTTACTGGGTGAGTTAGTGAAATAATAAGCTCCACAATTTTATTTTTATTAAATTATGAATTGGAAGTTATAATTCTTTGACTACATAAATCTCTTCCTTTTCTTGGAAAATATATACTGAAATCATTTAATTTTATGTACTTGGTTTTTTTTTTAAAATGCATTTAAGAATTATTTTAATTATATTTTGTTATGGAACAAAACTTGAGAGCTCTGAAAATCGCTTGTTATTGTTGTACAAGTGATTCGTCATTGTATCCTGGAAGTTATTGTACAAGGAGGTCACAATTGTTAACGGTGAACAATTTCACTTTAAGATATCGTTCTGTCATGAATTTCAATTGATAAAATTTCTTACTTTCTGCAATTTAATTGTTGTTCAAAAAGGTAATTCCAACCAATTTTTCAACAATTCTTTTGAAAAATAATTTTATGTACAAAATGTCGACCTCTATGCCTAAACTTTCAAGAAATGAAGTTCATGATCCTTCTTAACCTATGAACACAAATCATACATTTTAATATGCCACAAACTATTTATTGGTGACAAAATTATTCAATTAACTAGTTACAATCACTTTTCATCACATCCTACTCCTGCATCTTCGACACCACACAAAATCGTCGTCACCACCTCATATTAACAACCCACCATCTCTTCACCTCCAACGCATCACTACCACCTACAACTCAATACACAACCATTGGACTTCACCTCAACTTAAAACCCATCACCACCACCACCCCCCAATCAATAAGCACCGAACTTCACCTCACCACCTCAAATCCACCACCACATGCACCTCAATCCACAATCATTGGACTGCAACCCACCACAACCACCACCACCTCAAAATCCACCATGTTCTCCACCTCCACCTCAAATTCCCCACAATCTCCACCTCCAAACTTCTTCAGCTTACAACGATATCGATCAGTCGCAAATGTATAATATGTATAGAAAGTGGGGTGGGTATGATTATAAATGCCGTGTTTATATGTTTTTAAATTAAAAAAATATTTATAATCTAATTTTTGAATAAAAATAATCATAACTTCATTTTTAAAGTTCAAAATTAAAATATAGAGTTTAGCCCCCTGCCCCCACCCACCCACCCACACCAAAATCTTCCCCAATAAATTCTCCCTACAAGGATGAACAGGGAGGGCCTCCCTGACCCTGCTTGTTATCATCCCTACCAGCATGGACCGTGAACTTGGAGACCAAGTCCTACTTAACAGGCCAGTTGGTAGGCTGGACAAAGTCATTTATGAGCCGGGTCAGCCCATTCAAAAAATTTCGCCAATTGCGTCCAAATCTGCCCCCTAATTAAAGAATATTCTGTGCAGAAAACATCTATTGCTAAAGGCCAAAACGCATTATTACTCAATGGCAGATCTGTATCCCCGTGAACCTTATTAGTGTGTATATATACAAGTGAGATCTTGCTCTTCAGAATCCATCCTTCGATGCGAGTTGAAGCTCAAAGCAGCGGATGGACTTGTACAGGGATGGATATGGAGCAGGAGTAGTAATTTCTACGAATATATTTAATATTTTTGCAGGAGGGTTTTGCTCCATATCCAGTCCTGGGCGAGTCTGGTTCTGCTGTTATCTTTCAGGAGAAGGGTAAATGCAGACTTCCAGTCACTGGTTTAGCCCACTTTATTGATTATTCATTCGTTCACTCTGGTATAAACCTTTATTTCTTTCTTTATTTTCGCATTTCACAGACTTATTTGATATAAATACATAGATTATACTGTTTTGCATTATAGTTGAATCTTTGCTTGCCCTTGAAAGGTTGTCATTTGAGGTAGCTACCCGTACCAGTTATTAGTCTCACTGTCTCAGGTTATTTATGATAAAATCATTCATTATTGGCGTTTTTCACTTTTGTTTATGAGTGCATGTTGGGTTTCAAAATCTGTTCAACCGATTCATGTTATAGTAAATGATAAAGCTAATTATTGGCCAATAATTTTATATCCAATTTCTTGGGATTCCCATCACTTAAGTTTATTTTGATGATACGCTTTTCTGAATTTTCTATTTTTCTATGTGTATGTTCATGTGTACATTTTGGTGAATATGGGATTTCTTGCTATGAGTATTTACATAACTGTATACATCTAATGTACATTCTACATGTTAAGGTATGAACTTTGAAAAGATTTATAATGGATTGAGTTTGTACGATCTCAAACTAGTTATGTGGATAGTGGTGTTTCACTGTTCGTGAAATTGGCTTGACATCAATCATATTGCTAATGAGTAGCGAGTTTATACACTTGGTCGAGATAACATATGTTGAGATAAGGTTAATATTTCCTATAAGATACTAAAGGAATGAAATTGGGGAAAATGGTAAGTTCAATTCTTAATGCATGTGAAAACTTATTGATGTTTGGTACTTTATGCCTTCACCATTATGTTATGACCCATGTTATTGATTACTACTACATAATATTGGCACTTTTATAGAATAATAAAAAGAGGTATAGCTTTCTGATAAATATCCAGAAACTGCTTGTGATGAAAATATTATCATGTTTACTATTAAGGGAATTGAAAGAAGGTTCAATTTTGTATGTTGTTTATTTTCTTTTGTAAACAAAGACTTAATGGTATTAGATTTGAATACTCAATATCATTGTTGCCTGATTGTAATTTTAGTTTATGTAGGCATATGAGTACAGAGGGTAAACGTGAAATTTTTAGCTGTTTGAGCTCAATATCTGTTCATATGTATGGAAGAGTTGGAGATTACATTATAGATTCTCGGCTAAGTGGTGAATGCGTATGCTCGTAAATTGAATCTGACAGAAACCAAACAGAAGTTCTATGGAATTCCACAGGGATCAGCAATGACATAGAGAAGATTGAGCATCAAATGTTAAATTGCAACAGGAAAAGACAAAATAAGAGACGTCCATTTCCACAAATATTCAGAGGAAAGTATGTCAAAGACGCGTTAATGAACTAGTTTTATAACCAATAAATTTACGCTTGAGTGCATGAATTCTTTTTTGTCGCTCTGATTAGTTCATTTCTACTTCTATTGGAATATAGAAAGCAACTAGATCTTAGCAATCGCAACAGGCCCGGGTCATATTTGCTTTAGGATGCACATTTAACTCTCTGATATGTTCACCTAGGATCATATCACTATCATGAGTGGAGCCTCTTTTGAAGATATTAAGAGTAATAAATGAAGTCATTTAAATTTTGATGCTTGTAAGAATGATATGTAGATTGCTGGTTTGGAAGGATAAATGATTGGCTAAATAAAAAAAAATGTGTTGGCAATAATGGGAGAAATCCTCCTTTCTTGCGTACAATGTTTGAGGAGTAAATTTTTATAGCTGATGTGACCTAGTATTTGACTAAGGCTTTTGAGTTTAACACGGATGTTTTACTCGTATGCTTCCATTGGTTGTTTACTGTCCACCAATTCTAATATTCATAAAATGATCAAAGGGACCCTGTGGAAGATAAAAGAAGCAATAAGCTGATTCTAATATTTTTGGCATTTGGAAAGATGACATATGGATAATATGATAGTCTAATAAAAAGAAAAGGACGTTTGAGTACATGCTTACCAATATGAGAAAAATATTCTTATAGCTGACCTCACACGGTATTTGTTTATGGCTTTTGATTTGAATAGTCATTTTACTCATGCGGTTCCATTGGATGTTTACTATCCAACAAATGTGATGAAGCATTCTAATAAAGTAATAAGAATTGATTAATATTGCAAGTTGCATTATTGAGTAGGAAGCATATTAAGGATAATTATTTATGTGGTTGTTATACCTAATTATAGTTCCTGGATGTTTTTGTCTTGGGGCTTGATGCAATAAAGTTTGATGGCTTGTGAATGTGGAAAAGGACAGTGACATGGATGAATTGGGAGGCATGGACCTGGACCAGATATCAGCCTCGTAAGGCACCGGAGCTGTTAGATTTTGTTTGTTTAAATTTTTTATTATTTGATAAAAGTTCTATCAATTTAAAATTTCGTGCTCCTTTAGTAGGTTGTTAGTTTAGTGTCCTAGTTTAAACTTCTTTCGGAGATTGTTTAGCATCCAAAGTCCATGACACATTCTAATGAGATTTCATGTTGCAACATGAAAATTTAGGAAGCATGCGAAACAATGGACGTCATGCGGTAGACTAATGCAGCATGGAATTAAGGCATAGTTGAATGTAGTTGTTTTAGTATATGGTACTTTTCTAGAGATATCCATCACTCAACTTCGATTACATGATATTATTTTGAGAGAGGCTATATGTACCGGGGGGTTGACAATCCCCTCTACCGGCCCCCTTACAATAGGGGGGGTGGGGGGGTGGTTGTCAACCCCACGGTACAAGAAGAAATATTCTATTATTTTCTCAGTTTCTGTAAGTTCCTTTATGTAAATTTATATGTAGATTTTCACTACATCAAATCACTGTTCTGGATTAGTAATTACTGCATATCTTTATGTCAAGGTATGAAAAGATTTATCATGGATCGAGTTGGTGAGATCTCAAACTATGTGGCTAGTGGTCTTCGATCGTCGTGTAATTGAGTTGTCGTCAATCTCATTGACAGTGGATTTGTACACAATGTTCAGTTTACATATGTTGGCATAAGGTAGTTTTTTCCTTGAAAGATACGGGAAGGAATGGTGTTAGGATAATTTGATGGAGTTCAATAAACAACGCATTTTAAAGAAACTAGAAAATAAGATATGTCTATAATCTATGATTCTATACGGACAAAATGTTCATAGGAAACCCATGGAAGATAAGTTAAGGGAAGCAATAAGCTGGTTTTGAATAATTTTGGCATTTGGAAAGATGGCATGTAGATTACCGTTTAAGAGGAGTAGTATGTTTGGCAAAGTAAAATGAACAATCGTGTGTCTGAATAATCGGAGAAATGGACTTTCTAGTGTATCATGAATGGAGTTTTGCCATGTTAACATTCCCTTTGAATGCGGGGCAATAGGGGGTCGCCATATGGCCATTTGGTCACCTCCTATGTCAACCCTTGTGTTAACATAGCAAAACTCATCATGAATGTGAAAAAAAAAAAATGATTTAATAGCAAAAAATCCCTTACATACTCGACGATGTGTGATACTCCCTACTTATTGAAAATCGCAGAAAATGTCCATGTTTGAAACATTTTGTTCGAAATACCCTTGCCGTCAGATTCGTTAGTTTAATCGTTAAAAAATGTCAAAATTAAAAAATAATAGTTGTGGTTGCAGTACCCAAAGTTTTTATTTTCTAACAAATAACACTCATTTTTTTTGTATCACTTACAATCCCAAATTTTTAAAACTTTATTTTTTACCCCCCCCCCCCCCCCCCCTTTTCTTTCCCAGTAATTTCTAGTAGTGTCATAGATAATTTTCCGATTGATCTTGATCTAAAATTTGAAATTCAGAATCCTGTAATTGAATAGGATTGAAATATGGCAGAGAAAATCTATGGCAGAGAAAATCTATAGCAGAATTGCTCATTTGAGAATCCAGTTACAGTAACCAGATTGAACTACCTCGACAAGGGAAAGAACAACCCAATTTGTAATTTTCTTCTATGGTCTTTTCGCATACTTCTTTGCTAGAATGCATAGATGGAGAATACAATCTTATTACCTTGATTCAAAAGAAAGGAAAAACTTCTGCATCCGAATACAATCTTATTACCTCGTACATAAATAGAATGGAAATTGTGTCTGATACATGATGTGAAGCAGAAATCCCACGATGCAAAGTTTTAGCTTAAATTACTTCAATTGTTATTTAAGAATGATATTGTAATGTTGCAGCATACCTGCAAGATCTTGTTTATAAACTGAGCAAAGTTGGTCAAGCCATTGAAAACAAAGATCTTTCTGCTGCAAGTTCAGTTCTTGGTCCAAGTACTGATACAGAATGGGTTTCGAAAATCAAATCAGCATTTAATAAGGTTGTTTCTTGAATACTTTCTTGCTTCATCTGCGTTAGTTTCTGCATATGTTAAAAAGAAATTTGTAGGTTATGTTTCTTACGCCATCTCCTTACAGTTGAGCTCTAGCCCTGAAGAGAAAACTGAGGTTGACGTCTTCAACTCCTCACTCTCGTCTTTGATTTCATCAGGTACTTACGATACCCCATAACATGTCTAATGAACGACAATTAAGGTAGCATCTAATTTAATGAATGCAGTTTCTGGAAAGGACATTGAAGCATCGGAAAAAGCTTTTGTGGCATCAGCAAGTGCACTTGAGAAGTGGACAGTATTGACAGGGTTGGTTGAACAGCTTAAAGGCCTTTGAATCACAAATTAAGAAGCAGTGCTTATACGAAATAGATATTTCCTCATCTTCCAATGTCAGAGGATTCTTTCTTCGACTAATTTTTCCGGGATCAACTGATAATTATTCTTTGCCTGAAGGAGTTGTTTACATGTTGCTCAATGTGCTTGAGCTCAAATTGTAATTCAATTTCCTATGATAATCAAAAAAATTGATGGATCTTTCATTGGATTGGCTATGTTTTCTTGGAACTCTATACATACATAATTAGCAAAGGCAAGAAATCTTATCATCTCATGGACTAGCCTAACCAAAATACAAGTTTTTATCAGAACCAGAAAGGAACACAGTTTGAAAGCTGCGTGCTACAGACTTGGTCTTCCCAAACTCACCATGGTGAGGTGTCAAGGCTGCACAGTACTTGGTGCTTGATATTTGCAAGACCTTTGACATGCTACTATCTTCTTACTTTTCATCTGCTATTTTCAACAGTGAAAAAATGGAGACATTGCACAAGGACACAAGCATCGCCATAGTTATAGAACTGTCAAAATCAATATAAATAGCCTAAAGAACTTCATAAATAACAAAAGTTTCGTGTTCATCCCAAGATGTATAAGTAATATTATAGCCATTGCACAAGAAGACCACTAACATATTTATAAACAATTTAATTCTTGAAATTTCCATTAGTGTATTTTTATACAGAATCGTGTAATCAAATTATCTTCAGAATGAAGATTTGTTGTTGAAGAAAACTACCAAACACCGAAATGAACTTTAGTTTATTTATAAAAGGCTTTTACAAAATCAATAGTTTGGCACCTATTGCTCTCTCCTTCCACTTCTCAAGTGCTCCATTCTAATTCCCCACAGCTGCTCCCCTACTGATTTCATATCCGGACGATCGGCTCGTGTCGGCGCTGCACAGTCAATCGCCAGACCAAACATTTTCACCAGGATTTCATGCTTTACTATTTCCTTCATTAAAGGATCTAACATCTCCATCAACTTCCCATCATTGTATTTCCTAAAAGCCTGCATAAAGATATTATTTACATGAGGAATTTTTTCTAGTAGTGCGTACTGAACATGCATTTAGTGGAATATAATACGACTTGCCAATGCTAATTGAGAAATGCTATCTCTTCAATGAACTTGTTAAAACATAGATGAAAATGACTCCATTCCGTGCTAAAAAGTCCAGGTCAGAAGCAACGCATGAAAAGGGCAAAAAAACAAAAAAAAAGGCAGAGACTTCATAACATATCTGTCTCAGAAAATTCTACAGCAATGTAAAACCAACTAACCAAGTTAGTGACTTCATGAGACGTAATTATATGGAAGCATTACATCATCTGATTAGTCGAAGATTTTCATAAAATGAGTCTTGAATTAAGACTAAAGAAAATAAGCTTGCATTTATAAAAGGGAAAAATTTACCCATCTTAGTGTCACTTTCTCATCAGGTGGTCTCGTCAATTCCACAGGCCGGCGACCCGTTAAAATTTCTAATAGCAATATTCCAAAAGAATACACATCGCTCTTTGCCGTGAGCTGATTTGTCCTCATGTACTCTGGGTCAAGGTAACCAACTGTGCCTTTTACTTTTGTTGAAACGTGTGATTTGTCAGAGTCCATCTCTCCTAGCTTTGCAAATCCAAAATCTGCAACTTTGGCTCTCATCCTCTCTGTCAAGAGAATATTGGAGGACTTCACGTCTCTGTGGATAATTTGCTTTTCTGACATAAGATCAACAAATGAATGGCCATTAACACTAGAGGAACAAACACATGAAATCAGGTTAAGTTGTATCAAGTTTTAACACGAACTAATTTTGAGCCAAATTTAGCATGAGTTACTAAAGCATAATTTTAATTTCCATATGCTTTGAAAGTTCACCATGAAAGGATTGGTAAATAAATAACTAAAAAACTGTTCCATATTGACACTTGCATACTTAAGGGGTTTAGGGTTGCTCAAAAGGTTGCAAAGCTATGCTACATACTGACTTGGGGTTCTGTTGGATGCTTCCACATGATATCAAAGCTTCCCACATTTCACTATGTCATGGCTATTTCTCTTAGTTTTCTGCTTCTAAATATTTCTACATAATTCGTTCGTTGTGAGTCTGTCTAATCCCTTAAAAGTACCAAATCGCTTCTGTCGAATCGACAAGGACCATGTATTAACCTCGAACCCAATTTCCACAAGTGGTTAGAGAAATACTAGAGCATTGTCTGACATTAATGATTCAAAAACATCCAGGGTGTGTTTTACACACTGTATTAGAACGTATAGGACCATCTTTATCCCTGCACTGCGTTTGTGATAATTATACCAGGAATAAATTAATACATGGACTCTCATAATCTGGACCCAAGTTGATAATTTTATACCACAGGCGGAAGCCGGATTTCACTAAGATTAGCACTATTCTTTCTAATTGTGGAGCTTCTTCTCGTGTTTCTATCTCAATTTTGTTATTATTAAGCCTATATGCCCTCTGATAATGACACCGATAACTGTGGGTTGCTAAAAAGAATACAAATGAAAACAAAAGAAAGAAGTTTAATATATAAGACTGTTGTTTTCAATAGTTATACATAGCTGTTTCTAAGTTTGTAAAGTTTAATATATTAAAATGGTCTTTTTTGTGCATTTTTCATTATAGTATAGCACCAAACGCAGTACTTTAGCAATTCACACAAATCCTATCCCCCCCCCCCCTACATACTCTACAAGTATCAGGGAGCATCTCCATCTTTACATATAGCTCCAGAGGATCATGTACCTATTCATTTTTCTATCTCTTGTTATTGATGCATATTATAGGGAGGACCGTAGTAGATAGAACTGTAGTTATCTTTCAGGTCTGTCTGGGTACTAAAACATGATGTTCAATTTGTATAGAATTAGAATTTTTCCATAATATTTACTAAAACAACTGAACAACGTAAAAGGGATCCTTACCTGTGTATAGATGGAGATAGGTCAGGCCATGAGCAACGTCAATGGAGATTTCAAGTCTCTGATTGAAATCTAATATTTTTCCCTTCTCACCTGCCAAGAACATCAGCCAAAATATTGCATTTACACAGGTCTACCTAACTGGATTACTGGTATGCCTTCGAGTTAAATGACTTACCATCTAGATGCTCTCTAAGTGTACCATTTGGCACATATTCCGTTATAATCAGGCGCTCATTGCCTTTGTCAATATAACCAAGCAGCTTGACTAAACTCCGATGCTCAATTTTAGCCAGAAGTTCAACTTCGCTCCTAAATTCAGTTCGTAGGGTTTCGAAGAGTTCCTGCAAATTGTTCCTTTCAATAAGTAAACATAATTTATGGAAATATGCACAGAGGAAAACAAATATCAACTGCCAAACACTTCAAATACTGATTGGAGTAGCGAAGAATCAAAGTTCACATAGGACAAGCTGGATATTCTATAATTATATCAGCAACCTTCTGTTATAACTATGTATACCAATATATCAATGAATTTGAGCCAGAGAAGGTGGATCTTTTTGTTTCATATAGGACACGCTGGATATTCTATAATTTCATTTGTTCACAGCCCGAAGATTCCATATGTAAATTTCTTAATAAATTCTCAAAGAAATTCACAGGTGCCCTTGCTAGCATTAGATAATCTGTTTGCTGACCATAGCTAAGAGTGGGGGTTGTAGGGCCGAGAAAGCTACGGCAATGTTGAGTTTTGATGTTTTTCCTTGTCAGACCTGATCTCTGTAACATTGCTTGTGCTACGCTTTATTGAGCTTATGCGCATGATAGTCAAGCCACTATCTACCACAATTGCATTTAATACTGATTTGAGATTCGCAAAAAATTCAAACAATTTATGACACACGAACAAGCCTCCTAGGGTAAAGTATCAGCCTCTAAAAAATATCAGACATCAATACTCCCCTTCTCCCATCCACATGTTCCAACGAGAGAAGAACACAAAGCCTTGAACAGGTGCCTGACATGTCTCGCTTGGCTTGCTCTATTTTAATATTTTGTTTGATTTCTGACTTGCAAGGTCATTGTGTCCCCTATTTTTTGCGTATTTATAGTATATAAAACTAAAGAAAAATTATAATTACTAAACATTTGTTTTAACAATCTGTAATAATATAAACTTCATGTCAACTTCACTTTATATTACTCTACCCACTTTTTTGATGAGTGAATATTCATATCATGTTCGCACTAATAAGTACTACACAACATATAGCCCCGAGTCATTTTAATGCAACAAAAAAAAAATCCTGGCTCCGCCCCTGTTTATAGTATATAAAACTAAAGAAAAATTATAATTACTAAACATTTGTTTTAACAATCTGTAATAATATAAACTTCATGTCAACTTCACTTTATATCCACTCTACCCACTTTTTTGATGAGTGAATATTCATATCATGTTCGCACTAATAAGTACTACACAACATATACGGGGCTCAGTAAAATTACGTTGTTTTAGCCACTCTTCTATTTCGATAAACTTCAGCAGCAAAATTTCAAATTGCAAACTAAAAAATGATAATAATTTTGTTTAAATAAAAACATAAAGAAAAGTAATCATACAAAAATCTATACAAAATATATTACTTTAATCGACGTGTCCATGTCCTACTTTCATAAAAAGTTATTTGTCAAAGCGTATATATCATGTTTTGAAGCCAAATGTACAACCATCTTCTATTTTTTCATTTTTTCCAAATTTGATGTAGAAACTGATAGTCATGGCTGGTAAGGAAAAATTAATGTACAGATGTGATGTTATGTAAAGGATAAACATTGAGAAAGAAGATGTTTCCACCAATGTTTCAACGCCTTAGCCAAAAAAATGTGATGTGAAATCATTTGTTACAATGAGGTTAATACATAAAAGCTGTGAAGTTAAGGTTGGTCTAGTGAAAGAATGATTACGATACCTTCCTTGCTCGTTTTACAGCAACCACCTGACCATCTGGTAGTTCAGCCCTGTAGACAGTTCCGAACCCACCTTCACCTACTTTCAGCGATGGGGAGAAATTATGTGTTGCTCTGGAAATTTGGCGCATATTGAGATGAACCGACCCAACCCCATTTAGTTTCGGTGACATGGAAAATCTTAGAGGACTAGGTGGAACTCGGAGGGGACTGCCTGGTATCTTTTCAGAAACAGAATTCATTTGTACAGACAGGATTGAATCCACTGCAAGAATAATTTAGTCTTACGTAAATATAAACGCACAAGTAACCGAATAAAGGTATCCAAAAATATACTAATTCTATCGCACTCCATAACTTTTGCCAAAAGGGTTGCATCAGTGGAAAAAATATCTGTATTTACATGGAAAGGTTAACTTCAATCAATTTTTTCACACGTGAGATTGATCTTCTTTTAAGTAGTATATGCATCTGTATAAATGACTGATTAATAGTTGTATCTAAAAATCTATACATAAAAGCATAGACTACATCCTGGAAAGTAACAGCAGGGTATCCAAAGAATGGAAATGATTTTGCTCACTTGTATTT
Organism: Fraxinus anomala; assembly: GCA_903798345.1. NCBI lineage: Eukaryota > Viridiplantae > Streptophyta > Magnoliopsida > Lamiales > Oleaceae > Fraxinus > Fraxinus anomala. The sequence goes on from CAIGRN010129507.1 coordinate 12,194, forward strand.
GTCTCCTTGTCAAGAACAGCATTTCGAGTTTCCTTTTTCCTTGCACGAAAGCATGGACAAAGAACGGCGCAACATATAATAAAGAAAACTGGCACTGCCATGTACAGCCCTTTAGAGTTTAATATAGAATTGCCAGTGTATCTATCCTTTCTCCCCTGTGGTTTTTTATCAAAATCATTCTCTGCAGATCCTTCTCTAACTGTGTTTCTCAAAAGTTTTCTTCCAGACTCCGAAGGCACCTTGTCTGCAATATAACAGAAAGGTGCACAACTTCATGAAGAAGGTATCAGCAAAATAATCTAATTTAAGCAATTTGACAGTCCATTAAATACATATTTCTACGGGAACATCATTTCCCAAATATAAATGTTCAAGTAAAAAATAATAATAATAATGATAATAACACCTGCTGGTGCATACCTATCAGAGAACCCAACCTGCAATTCTGGTTTCTGATATTTCTGGTAAAGAAACAATGTTTTGCACGATATGCTTCTAAAGCCTTACAGAAATAATATTTTTCGACCAATTTTCCATTTAAGTAATACAATTCCTGATTAGGATCACCCAAATAGCTGATGTGGTAAGTACCACAAGCCTTGCTATTTCTCAATGACCCAGAAGCAAATATTCTTGGCGATTGCAGTATCAATAATATACTTGTGAGGACTAACACCACACTTACTGAAGAACGGCAAAATGATTCCATCTTGCAAGACCAAAAGATAATCGAGGCATCCTCAATAATAAATCCCGAAAACCATGTACAATTTCAGATACTATAATCCATGGCACAGTTATATTATATGAACAAAAACTCAGAACTCCAGAAATCAGTAATATGATAAATCAAGGTCTTGAAGTGCTGAATTCAAACAATAACAATTCCAACTATCACTTCTTGAAGAGTCGAAGTATCCAAAAAGCACTCTTTAAATTGAAACCATGTACACTAGGCACTGCCAAATCTCACAGCAGCTTCAAATGCTTTTGGATTGTACTGGTAATGATGTCCTGAGGAAAATCAGTTAAAGAGAGCTATCATTGATTTTCATCCCATTATAATTCCTTCAGATTTTCGAGCAGCATCATTAATTGAATTATACAAAAGACATTGAAGTGAGGTAATTTCGAGGACAAAACTCGCAAACCTCAACACAGAAAGTGCCAAATAGAAAACCTGAAATCAGAATGAATTCTAGGAATAAAAAATTCCAGCAAAAAACCCAAATTATTTGGAATGAATTATCTTACCGATACTTCTTGAATTCAAAAGGCACATACCAAATTCATCAAACCCACGAAAGAAAACAAATCTATATGAAAAAAACCTCAAAACTTCAGAAACCAAACCTAATAAGCAATCAATTTACCATCCCAAACACAAACCAATAATTTCTTCTAACCCACTTTACCTGACAAGAATATGATACGAACCCAGATGAGAAAACTTCTTGAACACAAACATGAAAATTTCAGATAACTTACACCAAAGTTCAATGCTTAAAAATAAAAAAATAAATTGAAAAAGACTTATTAAATAGATATACCAGTCAAACTTGATTCTTGTCAGAAAATCAAAACTGAGTGAAGGCGGCTGCTAGAAAGACTGGACTAATATTAAATTTCGATTTTGTTGTCATAACGTAGGTATCAAAATGTCGGTGGGCTCCCTCCCGTGTAAACTGTGGGCTCCGATGTACACTTGTTTTGGTGTCTTTTTGGTCAAATTCAACGCGTATTCATGAGAGAAGTAGAGACAAGCAAAATACACCCGCCTTTTAATAATAAGAAATATTAAACCCTGTTATTCTATTAATAAAATAATATTATACGTAAATTCAAAATTCTCCTTACTTTTTAACTACACAATATTCCATTAATCACTATTCCAAAAATTATTTCTCAAACAAAATGAGTGTCAAACATGGCCTAAATGCTTTTGCATTTAGGGTAGGGTTCTCTACCTTTCATAAGCATGGTAATCGTGTTTTCAATCTATTATTTGTTGTATTGACGTTTCTCAACATTTTAAAATCGTGGCATTCATGTCCTCACGTAACGAAAATAGTTTATTTGAATGGTTACATGTCTGATTGAAGGGTAAACTATTCAAAACGATTTTTTTTATTATTATTATTTTTTATTTCATAACAATCCAATGTTAAAAGATTGGGATATGTGTCATGCTTATGAAAGGTCGGGGACTCCTGGTGAAATTTACCCTTCTTTTTTAAAGGTCAAGATGAAAAGTAATTAACTTTTTAATTTCTTCTAAATTATTGTTCTTTTTATCTAAAAATATGTAATTGTTTTGTTTCTTGTTATTAAGCCCCTATTCGATCCACATTATTTTCTTCATTCTCATTCTTTTAATCATTTTCAACCACACATTCTTCAATAAAATAATATTTTCCATCACATCAATAATTTTCCTTCTTTTTCAACCACACATTCTCCATCAATCTACTATTCCAAAATACATTCTTTCAAAATAATGTGACTCAAACACACCCTAAGAATAGTCTTTTAGTCAATTGGAGGTTACCTT
>CAIGRN010129517.1:0-26612 GCA_903798345.1 Fraxinus anomala
TCTGTTATATGTGTTGGCATATTTTTTTGTTCTTCACTTGTCAATTTTCATGCCCATCGATTATTTTCATCCAATTCAAAATCACAAAAGTAACAAATCGGGATTACAAATATCATATCTGCATGACAAAACAGGCTTTGTAAACATTCGTTTGAAAATCCGACTCACGGTGGCAACATAATTGGTTAAAAAAACAAAAAATTTATAAAAAGCAGTCTCTATTTTGGCTGTTAACAGCCGAAAAAAACCAAAACAGCCGAGTTAACAGGCTGTTTTGGCTGTTTAGGCTGTTAAAGGTCGAAAAACAAACTGCTAACATCTTGTTTCGGTTGTTAATAGCGGAGCAGCCGTTTCTGGCTGTTAGTCGAATGTTTTTTCGTCACAAATTCCGTCGTTAATTGGAAATCATTAAATTTTTTCCTCCGTGGGAACTTAAAAAAATTATACATCAACTAAAAAAATTTATTTGTATCTATATCGAATCTTCATTTATCAATTAAAAACGTAACGCATTTACCGAAATCGAAATTAAACATACGTAAATATATATTTACCTATTCGAAGTAATTGACAGAAAATAATTTTTTTATTCAACTATCGATATTTTTTAGATTTTGAGATTGAAGATAATGAAAGAGTTTTTATTTGTGTTGTAGTTGTTTTTGAAATTTTAAGTTGGGAGTTTGGTTTTATTTGTTAATTAAAAGGATAGTATTGTTTTTTTAACACAAACATATTTTGTAATTGTTTTAGTTACTGAAGGGCGTTTTTGTCTTTTTATATCAAATGGGTCATTTTGGAAATATCGTTAAGTGAAAAAGTCAAAATGGAATTATGGGGTTTTGACTAGGATATTTTTGAAAGTATCCCCAGACAGTGGAATCTTTCTCTGAGATTTTTCAGTTTGCATCGTTGGTCCTTAATCTATTATTCTAATAACAGGTTAGCACTTTATGTTTAAAAGAAAATGATTTAACCTTCTAGAGATTTTTATTCAAGTGTGAATATTAAAACTAAAAATTATTGACCAAATTTTTCTGAAAATAACTCTTAAACGCAATCCATCGTATCGATCACAAACGCAGTGCAAGTTACCCATAATAATTTATTTATAGCGATTAAATTGGCACCATAAGGGTGTGTTTAATTACATTTACTTTCCATGAAAAATGTCAATTTTCACCTAATTTTTTACTTTGGAGTGTTTGATTGTCATTATTTTCCATTGAAAATATTTTCCAACTTTTGAAAATATGCCTAATTTTCCTTTTTTTTAAGGAAAATATTTTTTTATTTTGGGAGAGCAAGTTTTTCTTTTCCTCAAAACAAAGAAAATATTTTCTTTTTTAGTAGATATTTTTCATGTCAATCAAACACGCTCTAATTTTCATTTATTACACCACAATTTAATTGCATTTAAATTCTTCAATCTTTGCTCGTTGTAGCAGTTATTTTCTTAATTTCTTTTGTCGAATTCTTATGATCAATCTTCCATCAATTAGTACATCCCGTTCCTTGATGAGATTATATTAAAATATTTTGTTTTCATACTTTGAAATGAGAGAAAAATATTTTTCGTACTTTTTTATTTATTTGTTTTCAAAATATGATGGAAAAATAAGTTATGATACACTATGTCAACGAACTTTTTGGACATAAACTATTATCAAATACAAAATGTATTAACTAATAGAAAATTTGAAGATAAGAATTTCATGAAAAATTGTTATGGATATAAATGCTATAATGAGTAAAGATTGAAAACTTTAAGTGTAATTAAAATGTAATGCAAGACATAAAAATTCTTGTGTGAATATAATCACCATTTATTTATTGGTACTTTAGAACGGTGTTTTAATTTTTATTATTACTTTAATTTATTCTTTTTATCTCAAATTTATTTTTAACCGCAAGTAAAATCGCTATTCACAAAATTACTCTTCCTACAATAACATCGAGTGGGGGCTTAATTATGTTCTTATGCCCTCTTCGATTGGTGGCTTTATAGTGTTCGGATTCTGCTCTCTGCTGATGAAATCTCCGATCAAGTCAATAATTGTATTCTCCCTGCTATTCGATGCGTTATGTGCTTATAATTATTGTTTCAATTGGAAATTTTTGGATTTTGGATTTATTTTATATTTCGATGTTCGACTAATGAATTAGTTAAGAGTTGTCAATATTGATTTGAATAGCCTTTTTAAACTTTTTAAATTTGGTGTTTTATAGATTTGAGATAGGGATGTTTTGGAGTCCACGAGTTCACTGCACACCTTTGCTGTTCAATTAGGGCGATTCATGCTGCTCAATTGTATTATGTTCTTTGATCCATCTTGCTTCGAGCTTGAATATTAGGGTGCATTTGATGTGCTGTTTTCAAGCTATTTTTTATTTTCGGTCTTGTAAAATATTGGTTTGATATTTTTTAAAATAGATTTTTGAAAATAATGTTAAACTTATAACATAAAACTCAAAATGCGTTTTTGACAATTCGAGTGTTTTCAAATTTAAAATTTTAAAAACACTCAAAATGTGGAAAACAAGTGTTTAAATAAAATTTTAATAAAACAAAAATTGAAAAATTACAAATTTTTAAAAATAAGTATAGAATTCTGAAAATAAAAATTTTAAAAATATTTTTTGGAAAAAATAAATTCTAAAAAAAATATAAAAAATTATAAAAAAATCTAGAAAAATTAAAATGGTTCAAGCTATTAATAATTATTTACGTAAAAAATTTTTTAAAAAATTAAATTTTCACAGATAAAATTATTCTCAATCTATGTATTAATTTTTATTTTCTATATTTTCAACTCACTTTATTATTTTATTTTTATTTTTATTTTGTAGCGAGAAAAAATATTGTAAGATTCACAAACTTTAAAATGTGTATATATTAATTTATATAAAATTGTTATAATTTTATTGAATAATCAAATTTTATGAAATAAAATGTTATAAAACAAGTTTTATAAATTTTCAAACCAAATGCATTTTCTAGTTTTCTGTTTTAAGAAATAATATTCGAAATGACAAATCAAACACGTTTTTAACAATCTTAAAGTAGACCATCAAAAATTTAAATTGAAAAAATGAACTCAAAACTAAAATACAAATCAAAAGAGTCCTAAGTTTTTAATGAACAATGTTTCATGGCGAGAGATAATTTCATATTTCTACACCTATTTCTACTGGTTAGTCGTAGAAAATTGGTATATCTATAGTTTGGTTCAATAAAAGAGAGAAAAATTAAGATTTAGTGGTAGAAAATTGGTGTATTTATCTTTTATTTATTCTATAAAATTATTTGAAAGGAAAAAAAAAAAACAACTAAAATAGTTTATTTGTAATAAAATACTGCATGGGTCTTGAGACATTGGACTGCGCTTGGACTCACTTGGCTAGACAATAAATGATCCATATCGTTCCGATTAAAATTATAATTCATTCTTATCTCTTTTTATCAACCACGCATTCTTCAATAAAATAATATTACACGTAATTCCAAAAATACACGTTATTCCAATCACTAAAATTTCAAATGATGGAAGCCAAACGGGAGCAAAATATTTTAGGGTGATACACAACTTCACCTTTAAAATAACTTCGTCATTGACATTACCTTAGGTAAGTGAAGAGTTGTGGATACTTAACTTTCATCTCTTCTCTATCTCAATTAGATTCTTCCACTCCTTGGTTCTGTCAATTGGAATTCTCTTATTTCTCAAAACATGGGCTTTCCTTTCAAGAATAACTCTAGAGGCTTCTTCAGACACCCAACGATTGATAGTTTACCACATGCTTCGAATTGTACACATACTTTCCAAGCATTGAAATATGAAATACATTGTGCACTACTACCAGATCAAGGGACAATGTCAAACAAGATGCCACATTCCCAATTCTCTCTATTATGCAACTTGGAGAAACACAGTCACCAACCTCAAATTTCACTAACTTCATAAAAATAAATTGTCTATCTTGAGCTAATTTTATTTCATTTCTAATTTATCAATTACTTGTACCGTCTGCTCGATAATGTGAACCTAAACCATGTTTTCACCACCTTCATCACAGTGAATTGGGATCTACACCTACTACTATAGAGAACTTTATAAATGACATGCTGATAATAATCTGGAAGCTATTATTGTATGCAAACTTCATTAAAGATAGGTGTGATTTCCAACTACCTCGGTTCCTCTAAAATTCATAGTACATGCCCATATCATTTTCCCCCAAGACTTAAATAGTAGCTTCTGAATCGTCAATCTGATTAAGGATATCATATACAATACTAAAATTAGGCTGTCTCCATAGCTTATTGCAAGCCTTCCAAAATTTGGAGGTGTCTCGATCTGAAACAATGGAGCACTTACTACTTTTACGAACTTTCAGCCCAATTTGTATTCCTCTTTAGGTATAAAAACACAATTTACCGAGTCTCAGTTGCTGGTCTTTTACTACTCCATATGTAAAAAGAAGTGAAAATCCAGTAATAAAAAAAAAAAGGAAAAAGGGGGAAATTAGAGCCCCCCTTTATCTTTGTATATATACCAAACTAAAAGAATTGTACATTTCACAACCAAAAAATGGAGCAAAAAAATGCCCATTGCTGCAATGAAGCTAAACCAAAAAGGCCCACTCAATACGTCTCATCCATTCTTAAAAGTCAGTTTGGATAAATTTTGAGCCAAGGTTCCATTTCTGCAAACACTTCTATACACTGTCCCATACGTTTCACTATATACAACATACGTCTCCCACCCGAAGTCGAATCTTCTCTGCTAATCGCGAAAAACGACTACAATTTGCAGCAAACAATATTCCACGTCTCTCTCGAAGCTGTAAGGCAAGCTTGCTATGAGAGGAGGTCTTGTGCTTCGTGGGTTTATAGCATGGAGTCATGCACTTCTTCGATGAATGCAAGAACTCAATCCAAATACCTCCCAAAAAAAAGTCAATACCCTTTATCCTATTGATCATCATCCCTGATTAATTGAAGATCTCAAGCTTTCATCAGGTAATGTCCATGAAATCAGATGGCCATCAGAATCCCCGCTCAACAACTGCTTGAGGTCACCAGAGAGGTGGAGGGCAGCAACGGGAAACTTATGAGATTTTAAAACCTTATGTAGGACCAACCTGTACTCGGGAACTTTACCTGCAAGCACTAGCTCTCCTGTCAAATTTCCAGTCTGTTTGATTTGGGCAGAATCCTCGTTCGAACGATGAACCATTTTCCAGACCTTGATGGCCCCACTCCGGTGACCCGAGACATACCAGTTAGTTTCCAACCAATCAGAGAATGTAGAACCCGTTAGTGAGAGAATGAAGTCGGATGGAAGTTGTGATGTATTGACCACTGCAAGACAGTCCCCGTTAATGCTCCAAACAGCAAGCATCACACCAGCTGCAGTCACAATTTCCCCAGTCAAGTCATTCACATATATAGCAGAAACAGGTGAAGGGAACTCAGGAAGTTGCCTGATGAAAGCCAAGGAGCTAAGATCCCATATGATAACAGTACAATCATCCGATCCACTCACAACCATCATGTAAGGCTGGCTAACATGAAGGCACGTAATTTTACCCGAATGGGCACAAAGAGCCTTCTCTAACTGCAGGTGCCGAAGAACACGTGGTCCGTCTTTGCCAATTCTCCAAACACAAACCAAACCATCATCAGCCCCTGTAACTAAAACCTGACCATCATGGCTTGAACTGGCACACTGGATTTGGTTGCCTCCATGAAGATTCTCATGAGTAGAAAGAAGCCTATCTTGATCATAACTCACAAATCTCAAGCTACGATCAGGAAAACCCCATGCAACATATTTGGTAAAAGTTCTGGGTTTCAGCAAGTTATTTGTACCGGCCATTAAAATCTTGTCTCCAACAGTCACAATTTGAGAAATAGAAGATGAGCTCTTACGAATCTCTTGAGGTACAAGAAACATTGAGTGCTTGAGCGGATGGGGAGGAAGTTTTCTGTCAGTTCGTCTTTTCACGTGGGGCTTCAAGAACAATTGTTTTGGCGTTTGTCCAAAGTGATTAATTTGTGCCAGAATAGAGGCTTTCATTGCAGAATCTGTGACTGAGTCTATATCAACACTGCCTTCATATGTATAGTGGTAGAAGACATTCACAGCTTCTTCAGCAGCCTGATAACAACACAAGAACGGTCGAGATCAAAATTCGAAAGAAAATGGAAAAATTAAGGAATTAGAAAATGAACCCAAGGGGTTAAGCACGGCATAAAATAAAGTTGCCCGTGGATTTAGCATGAGTTCACACATACATGCCTCCCAAGAAATTCATAGAATCAAAAAAGATCCTGGTTCAGATAAATGTGCAGTGGATAGTGAAATAAGGCAACAATTATGGGGTAAAATGGCTTATACCAAAGGAAAATATATAAAACATTGGATTCCAAATTTTAGATTTCAACATCTTTTCTTTCTTATATCCTTATTACAGTCCAATAGGGAAAAAAAGGTTATTGCCATTAAGAGGGTGAACTGAGGAAATGGAAACAAAATACTGCCACTAAGACAATTTTGGAACATAGGAACAGAAAAAAGATTATTGAGTTAACAAATTTTGGTAAATTGATGCTCCAACCACATCTAGATGATGAGATACCAAATTGTGGAGGCAGAAAGACAGAGACACTCACCTTCCCTCTCTGTTTATATCCAAAGATGAGGTCTATCCAGTGATGCAGATTCTCCGAAACATAATCAGATTCCAGTGCTTCCCTGTGCTTCCTGATGAATTCTCTAGCACTGCCCTTTGCCCATGGAGGTAACAACACGTCACCAACCTAGCAGAAAATGACAAGATATTAGGACGCCCAGACCAAAGACCAAAATGAAATGAGAAGGGGAAGAATTGAACAGAGACAGAACCAACTCGAGCACTAAATTTCAAAGAACTAGACAAACCTTCTCTCCTGATTGTTTCTCACCCAAGTCAAGATTGAACCTGTTTTCCAGGAATTCTGGCAAATAGAAGAATTCTGGAATTAATTCCTTTACATCTGATGTATTGCCTTTCCCAGCAGCACTCAACCAAGTATCTCCTACACTGTTGAAAAGACGATCAGCATGGTCAAATTGTCCCCCCTGCAGCTTCTGATTCTCAACGCTGAATGGCGGCAGGCGTAAAAGGTAGAAGAGAATGATTCCAGCACTGGAATAATGAGAACCATAATGAAATTTGGGAACCTCTGGATCATCCCAGCTCTCATATCTGACGTAATGAAATAACAAAAACATATCAAAAGTATATAAAATCAGATAAAAGAGTTTCATATCCAAGAAAGAAAATAAAGTATAAATATAAAAGAACAAGCTCGACAGAACTAGTAGTAAATGAGTTGATAGAAGTACCAACCTCTTCCTGAACTCCTCTTCTCCATCAGATGTTTGACATCCCATTGGTTTACCAAGGTTACGGAATGTTTTAGGATCTGAAAAATCCAGATTTTTACTCTCGTAATCTGCCAAAACCCAGGGGAACACTGGATACTGGGTAAGATCACTGTACCCACGACCTGCCAGCGTGTTGAGATGCATGAGGTACTGGAAATTGCTAATTTCTCCATTTTGCCACCTCTTGGAAAAGGATTTTGCCATAACCTTAAAAAGACGGCTGCCCTCGTTGCTTTCCTGTTTTGTTGACCCAGATATCGTTGTGTCTAATCTGTTGCATATATAAATGTATTGTCGAGCTCAAAATTTTGCAAGTTAAAAAAAAAGGCACGAAAAATTATGGGCAAGATAATAAGTGCTAAAGCATGACAAATGACATGGTTACATCAGATATAGAAGCAAGTCAAGAAAATACAAGTACTAGAATGCCCAAAGACTAGGAAATCAAACTTGTCATTGAAATTAAGAATGCTCATTCATCCCGTGACCCGTCTAACATGTCATATTACCTATAAAAATGCACAACCACCACGTTCTAAAGTTTGACAATGTCCAAAACCAGAACAAAAGTTTCAGAGTATGCTAGTATGATGATACCAATTTTAAAACTAGAGCTTATAAGAACTAAAAATGAATATCAAACATTTTAAAAACTTAGAATGTTAACATACAGAAATTACTATACCATCATGATACGTTTCCTAATCCTGCATAGCCCATTTTGATATTTCTCACTCAATATACAAGTAAAAGATTCAGGAAAGGAAGTGTAAATTGATCTATAAGGACATAGCTATAGATCTACAGAGCCAAGGCAGCTCCTGTAAAAGCCATGCTTTTAATCATGCTCAGCGATAAGAGGTGAAGAAAGGAACTCGAATCTGCCTGTCTAGGCAGTTGTGTTCAGAAAGGCACTGTCGTTTATTTGTTCATTCCTTGTTATATATCAAATAAATCTTAATTTGAAGCATCCCGACTTGGCGAACTGAATCATCTTTATGGATGAATCTCATGATCGACCATGAAGAGTTTATAGAGTTCTAGAACTGATTACATCAATGTTACTAAGACAAGGATCAGATAAAAAATAATTAATTTAAAGCATTGAATTTCTTCTATGAGCTTCAACCCCAGGGTGATGCTTACTAAAGCTTTGGTTAATCCCCAAGTTCAAGTTCCTAGCTTTCATTTATGCTTGTGAGGTTTTGTTAGCAAGGACAAAAGTGATAACGGTCCCAATCCTACGGGTTCCAGCGAGAGTAAGAAAGAGTGCAAAGACATGGTGCACTGCATTTGATTTCACAGGGAGATAAATTCATCTGAATTTTCTGTTACGTTACATGGATGACTCTCATAAACTCTCATGATTATGTTACCGGAAATGAAATTGAAACTATGAAAATTGTTAACTGGAAGCATGGATAGAATATGTGCCGAAAGCAAAAGAAAAGAATATAGGTCAATGTTCCACTCAATGAACTGGGGCAGTTGAATAAAATAAATCAACAAATATAGTGCCCTTGCTGATTTCAGATTCAACAAAATAAATCATAACGTATGCTGTCATATTAATGCAGTGTTCCATGCAAAAGGAGAGAATTAATAAATATAAGCAAAGAGCAGCATTTGCCTATAATTCAGTACCATGCACTATTCACCATAAAATAATATAGCATAACATGTACATGGTATAAACATTAAATATATTTAGGTTCACCACTGGCACACATAATATAAATGTCATAATGGGCTATAGACCAGAACAAAGGAGGCATAGACACTAGTGATTCTTTAGGATGACACAACTGTAGAAAAAAGAATTATATAGAACTATTAACATAACCAAAACATGTATTAGAGGAAGTTATTTTGTACCAATAACTTCTGTATCTTAACAACACAAGTTGTTTTGCCAAAAGCCACATTCCCAACGTAACACAGACAGGTACCAGCGCATCATAATTCACACTGCCAGCAAAGCATCAGACCAATAGAGAAGTACTATGGTGTATAAACATCAGCTACTTAGCAGCCTAAAATAAATTGCCCTTACTATCTATTAAACAGATATTACTGCTGTTGAGTAGCTTTGCATAAAAAAATAGCAAAAAGAAAACAGAACTAATGGTAAAAAGCAGGACAAGGAACAAGATTAAGCAAGAGAATTATGGTAACATACATGCTGTTTCTTGGCAGATTCATGGCCACCAAATTTTTGAAAATTTCTTCTCTCTCCTTTTTGTGGAAAACCAAAAGGTCATTGCAACCATCCATGCTGAAAATCTCGATAGCAACGGGGCGAAGTTGATAATCACGCTTCAGAAGCTCATGAACACTATCAAGCTTCCACATATGCCAAAAATGGGGCACATTCCCACTAGTACATACCTTTTCCTTACCCCATGCACCACCATTATACGCCCATGCCCTACCCCCAGCGAAGACCTTCGCTGTAGCAGACCAGGATGAAGTTGACTTGGAATTAGAATCCAAAGAGAAATCTTTTTTCACACCCAAGGCCTGATCAATGACAGAGAGATCATCTTCACTCTCTTTTTCATATACACATCCAGAATCATCAATGTAAAAATTCTCAATGACATATAGTGATAGTTCTCCAATCAGAAAAATACCATCATGCTTATCCAGATCCACCACTCTTTCACAGTTGTACTTGTACTTAATTTTTTCGAGAGGTTCAAGATAAGGTCTAATCAAGTATTCACCATTATCGTTCAGTTCTTTGTCTGATTTTTCCTCTGCAATTCTAACCTCATCAATTTTTATTGAAGAAGAATGCCTCGGAGATCCAAGATCAGACTTTCCATACATACTGTCTGCTCTTTGAGTGGAGGCAACACTGGACTTGATACCAAACTCAGCAGCTGAATGAAGATTTGCTTCATTTATACTACTATCATGATCATCATTCCATCCAACCCCATTAAAGGCTACAACTTGAGCATCATCAGATTCTTTCGAAATCAATTCATCATACAGCTCGGCATTAAAAAAGTCTTCTTTTGCCTTATCATTTAGATGATTGAAAATAGGATCCAAGCCAGTATTAGAGGCATTGAGTTCATTTTCAGTTTTCTCCTTGAACAGTTCTCCTTCCCCTAACACAAATTGTCCATTCAGAATATTTTCAATAGAATCGATCTTTAATTTGCACCGTTCCAGTTTTTTGCGCATCCTATATGGACCTTCAATGGGGCAAAGCTGCCACTCGGGCTCTTTATTCGTGGAAGATGTACGAATTGGGAATATTCCTCTCTCATGTACAAGTTGCTGAAGATGAGTTTGCCATTCACTTTCAGCATGAAGGACCCATCCATACTTATCCTGACGAATGACTCTTAGTTCAGTTGCCATCGCATCACGAACCAATTCAAGCGCGATCCTCCGTTCATTCACCCGTTCCCAATGTCTTAGGTCTAATTTTGAGGTGTCACGGGATTTTTTCCCCATTTCTCTCTTACGACGACCATCCATGCCTTTTATTCTCACTCCAGGAAACTTTGTTGACCCTGTAATGAACTGTACCCACATTATGGCAGCGCACTGTTCCAACACTTTATTGACAACCTGTTCAGAACTATGAAGCCACTCAAAAAATTCAGATAAACTTCCAGTCAAAAGCTTATCAAATCCACCATGTAGAACATCCAAAGGTGGCCCTTGATTTGGTTTCGAGACAAGCAAGTCTTCAAGTGTGGCCCTACGATGTACCAGAAGATACTTGAGAATGTCAACAGCCATATTCCGTGCATTTTGTCTCTGATCATTAAGAAGAGAGATCAAATTTATACAGAGACAGCAATTAAGATCAGTGTCAAGATTACTGGGACAAAATATTAGTCGCCTGTGGGCAACCAGTAACTGTAAAACTGTGAAGATATCAACCCCTCTATCCTCTGCTGATGAGTTAGGAGTCAATCTTTTCTTTTGTTCATTCTGCACACCCAAGCGTGAAAGAAGATCATCTTCTCCAATGCTGATCAAGAATGACGGCAGGAAACAGAATAATATCATTCGGTTCATATTTTTAAAAAGTGTATGTATATAAGTATCAAGTTGCCTGGTTCCTCTTCCAATAGAAAGAATTCCTTTGCCGCTCGGAACTGCATCTTCAATCCGACCATCTTTGTTTGCCAACTGTAACATAGATAGCAAGAACTCCAGAGTCTTCAATACACCAGCTGGCTGAGGAAAAGCTCCCATGTATACGCGATCCACTATCATACAGCACAGTGCATCTAAGTTCAAGGACCAGCGACTCTTATCAAGCTTTTTCTCATTTTCCTCATCATCCCGCAATAGACGTCTTTCTAGGAAGTTCATCAATCTAGTAAGGCATAATCCCTGGAAAACTAAAACAGATTCAGCATCAACATAAAGAGGTGCACTTTCCAAAATAGTCTCTACCACTGGTGCAGCTTTCATTTGTTCAGTCACAAAATCAGAAAGAACTTCTGCCATAAAATCTAAAATAGCAGTAGCTCCAGCAGAACAAGGGCCGCCTCCATAGCCAGAATCATCCACTTGGAGAAGAAGAGTCGGACTAATTGTGAAGAGTGTGCTTGAAGCATGAAGTCCCTGAGAACTGGACTTTATTAAGTCTGAAAAGGAATCAATTTCATTCATAGATGTAGAAGACTCAACAGATGGAGTGGATGCAGACTGGCCTTTTGATTCATTTCGGCTGGCACCTCCCAACCAAGATGTCAATGCTAAAACTGGGGATGAAGAGGGAGTGAGTGGAATCCTCAAGATAGACCTCTCAGATAAAATAGGAGATTCAACCATGGTGAAAGAACCAGAACTCTGTGTATCAGCAGGGTGGATGTTATCTTGTGTGCTTTTCACATCGCGGTAATTAAACTCGTTACTACTAGAAGTGGCATTGGAGATCTGGTCAACTAGTTCAGCATCAACACTCAACACAGCTTGAGCATCTTCTTTTACTGACTTATCCAATCCGCCCTGGGTTGAGAAAACGCTAATCTCTGATTTATCACCACCTATATTATTTGGGAAAACAGGCATATCTTCCGAACTAGAACTAACCTGCCCTTTTGGAAAGTTATCTATACTGATAGAGGTCTTTAATGACTGTTCCTGTTCATTAGGCAAGCTAGAAAATGTATTCTGGGAACTACTAGTATCATCAGCATCATTCGAATTCTTGTCTTCCATTTTTACAGTGAGTTCTCTTGCCAATGTTACAGCTTTGGCGGCCCTGAATAACAAAGAATAATCTATTCAGTTAACTAGAGATCAATTAGACGCAGCCAGATAATTTGAGATTTTAAATGTATAACATATCAAACAAGATAACCAATCTATTAGAGTCCAAGGATGATTGTCAACGGGCATAAAGTGCACACCTGACACAGGAAAAGTAGAGGTCAATACAGCTTTCAAGAAACTCATTCCGTCTGCAGACAGCTGAAAAGATGGGGCACATTTTCGCTAGATCAACCATAAATCTGAGGACCGAAGTGGCAGCAGCAGGTGCTGATGCCTCTCCGCCCATTAGGCGAGCAGCATAGGTTTTGTGCATCAGAGCTTCACCTTGAAGCTCTCCAGCCATGTCTAAATTTCCATCCACAAGCTCTGCCACAAGGCCAGCACCTACCTGAGAAAGATTGCCGGTTTGATGTGCAAGCATCGATTGCATGCATAACCTGTCAAATGTTGATTTTGCCATTGCGATCACAGATTCCAACAGTTCCACAAATTTCAATTCTCCACAGTTTCCATAACTTGGCATGAGGGCATGAAAGTCGAGCATACGGACTTCTGGTAATCTTGGATATATAGGCTTGCCAAAAATCAGACAAAACAAAATATAGTATATATCAGGGGAGTCGTAAAAATTTGGAAGCACCCTGGCCAAACCTTGATAACCTCCACTGGAGCGAAACTTAAGAGTAAATGTAGGAGAAGATGCAAGACACACACCTAAAAGAGTCATGACCCATCTCATACTGGTAGGATGAACAGCTTCGTCAACAAAATGAGTAATTAGTTTTGATGACACAATTTTATGCCACTGCTCAAGTAACTCCTCGGATTGAATAGTCACCTGCAGATCAATCAGCATCTCAAGTAACATATTTCTTACAATGACATGCTTGCCCATTGATTCTCGCACAATTTGATGGCGTGAACTCAGTTCAGGTGGATCGAATGTCATAATCACAAACCTAACAACAAGTTCCAGTTCAGAAGGAAGGAACCCATCCTCCAAGATGACCCCCAACAAGACAACTAGCTTCTCCAATACGGGCACTTCAACATCACCCCTCTGTAGAGTCACAAGCAAATGCTGAACAAGGTTAATTCTGCGGAGAATCGTAAGGTTATGATTCCTATACCAATGCATGGAGACTAGATTCTCTAGAAATCCCAGTAAAGCAATCTGAATTGGAATCGGAGCAGTAACCCAGAGGGTCCAGTCCAACAAGATGTGTTCAACCATATCAGCATTTGACAGAACAATGCAATTAGATGTTTCGGTAGGCATATCGGTATTGTCCAACTCCGATACATGACTGAATGAATCTTTCTGTGCAGAGAAATCATCCATATCTCCATGAGACCCAACTGAAGAAAATTCATCGCGGAACTTGGCCAAAATAAGATCGTCAAAGCTGGCTTCACTAATAGTTGCAGCAGGTACTCGGGAGCTCTGTGAGGCTCCAGCTTTCTTTGGTTCAGAAAATGAAGCCTCGCACGCAGCAATTTGATAAAAGATCTCAAGTGACTGCATGTCAAACAATGACATTTTGCGATGAAGAAAAAGTGAAAGCAAGTGGTATCCTCTGTATTTCTGCATGTCTCGTATATTCTGAGGATTCTGATGGAGGGCACTTGCAAGCAGTGTCAAAGCCATGTGAAGCATGTCCCTCGTTTCAGCAGCTTCAACAAGAGCAAGGACAACAGCCATTCCACCGACAGATTGGATTGCATCACCAATTACACAATGTTTACAGACATAGATATCCCCAAGAAGTCGACCAAAGCGTGGTATACCTGGACAGAAGTACAGGGAAAAAATAAAATATAATTACAGCAAAATCCAGAAAAACAATTATGTCTCTGATTTTCAGATGAATCGCAAGACTAAAGTACACTAGACAAAGTCAACTAACCCCCCATAGGAGACGCAGCAGCTGATGTTGGATCCACTAGATTGAGCATGGATAAAGTTCCAGATGCCTGAAAGACTTCTGTACTTGTTCCATCGAAAGCAAATATGAGTTTCTTACCACACAACTGCAAAGAGAGGTTCCCCAATTTTTCTATATCCCAAACATATCCACTGCGATCTGCCTTGGAGATTCCTTGCTTGCTAGTAGTTTCAGCCTTCTGCATGTTAGGAGGCAGAGGCAAGTCGGCATCCAAAGAATCCAAAATAGCCATACTACCCCCACCACAAGCCTGATTTGGAACAAACTGTAAGAGGTCAGTATCTTGGAATAGCCCTCGATATCCCCTGCCAAGAATGTACATAAAACATATAGAACCAGGCGAGAGGACCTCTTCGAAAAGATAACAAGATCTGAGCTTCCACGACAAATCACTGATCCTTGCACAAGCAACAGGTGTCCCAATAGTCACATGGAGAGACTTTCCAGCTGGAGAGGGAGAATATCCAAGTTTACCAGTGTGTCTTAGCTTTCCATTCAAATATATATGAGCAACACTAGGTTGAAACAGTCCTGCCAAAGCATTTGGTTTGCTGTGCACAACTGCAAGGTGATACCACCTACCTTCTTCCATTTCAAACCCAGAAAAAGACAAGGATGAAGAATTGCTCGTTGCAAGGGTTAGAACACCATCCTCCTGAAGACGAAGTTCGGCATAAAAGGGGCTTCCATTGTCCACTGCCCCGACGGAGAATATTTGAAGAAACTGTGGTCCATGTTGCAGTCCACTTGTTATACTGTGACTTTTGGAAATTCCAGCTTTTGGAACTTCTATTTTCCTTGCCTGTGAATTTAAGAGATTTTGATACTGAAACCAACAAACAAAGGAATAACCAGCAGCAGGAGGCCATGATCTTTCCCCTAATGGCACTTGAATCGAAGCATGGCCAATCTTGCTCATGTCAAACTCTACAAAGGGTGCTAGAGAAACATATTCTGAACCCTTATCTTCAGAAAGCATCAAATTTTCCATCATTTCAACAAGAGAATGGCCAGAACTCACGAGTCTGTTTTGCAAAATATACCTAACAAGAATTCTAAGTTCTGATACTGACAACCTGTCATCAAAATAGATATAATTCATATCAATACAATTACAGTTAACGTTAAGCAGTAAAATGAATTCTAGTCCTGAAAAAATGCATCAGACAAGAAGCCATTGTTACCTATATGCCCCAAGAATTTCCACAATCTTCAAAATATGAGATACTAGTGGTGAAGAGCTTGACATGAAGGGGCGTACTGTCTCCAGTAAAAGTTCCACACAACCTAAAAAGTTCAAGTAAAAGTTCCTCAAGATGCTGTTGATATTAGAAAAAACAAAAGAAACTAAATTTGCAGATTCGCACCTACAGATGTAAGGTTTTCCTGATTGTAGGAGCTAGCACGAGCAAGCTTTTCGATAAGGTTAAGCAATTCTAATTGCACCTTTGGAGTAAATAGCAATAAAGCGCGTATGAGCACTCTCACAGCAGCAGCATTGTAAACCCGTTCTTTATCAGGAATGAAAGAACCCGCAGGTGTGATAAGAAGAAAATTAGCTGATTCATTTTCAGAATCTGATACTGTAGCCGGGTCTGATGTGAGGAATGGTGGAATTACCATTTCTAAAGCAAGTTCCAGCAGCAATTGTATGACTTGTCGTTCACATTCAACACAAATCAAACCAGAATCGGAGAGAAGATCATAAAAGGTTTGGGAAGATATGATAGTATGCAACTTTGTCCTGTTAACAACACTGTCACAAGCCCCTATCGTCATTACACGCAACAAGTACGTAAACACCTTACTGCATACAATTATAGAAGATTGATTTTTCTGTTCTCCGTCACTCTGAAAAAAATGGAGGGTCGTTAGCAGAAGAGAAAAGCCAGTTGCTTCACCAAAGACCCTCTGAGCTGAGCTATTAGCCTTTAGAATGCGCCATAAGGCTCCAAAAGTATCACATTTAGCATCATCTTGAAGTCGGTATTGAGATCCCGAAGAACTTGTAACCATCCGACTTTTTAGAATTTCTACCAATGATCCCAATTCTTCTGGATGAGCCTGATGAAAAAAGAAATAGGGATAATTGTAATACTCGTATATTCAAAGCAATTTAAGAAACATTATGGTTGTTACTTTCAAAATCACAATTCAATAAAGTAGCAATCATATTTGTAATAGATCACATACACAAAATGATAATGTGATATCTAAAGGTCCGACAAAAACAAAAGCATTTATGAGAAACCAATGCATGAATAGAAGCTGAACCCTACATGGATGACACTGAGCTACAACTATGAGATTACCAACAAAAGGCAGCAATGTCAAATCACATTACCATGTCGCATATTCACTTCATCTAAGAACTTGAACCTCCAAGCAAAAGACAAATGGGAAAGAAGAACAGATCAACCATTCAAACTCCTAATGTCAAAGCCATCTTTTATTATACTTTCTAAGATGATTTTGACAAGAAAACAAATCCTTGTCAGGTATCAACATTATGCTCAAACACAAAAACTATTTACCATGTTCACATTTCAAGATTTAGATACTACAATTGTGTATCTAACACTTTCTTGCACAGCTATGAGCCTGTGACAACAAAGTACATTTTTCATAAAAAAAATGAATTACAAGTTGAGCAATTAAGTTTGGAGAAGGGCAATTAAAGAATGGATTAGTTAAATACATCAAAATATAGTGGCGTGTCATCACTGAATTTAAAGGCAAGGGACAAATTTATATGTCGAAACAAATATATTAACATAATTATTTCGCTGAAGTTAAAGATGTTCATAAATTAGTTGTCTGATACAGATATAAATTCATTTTCACACGGTACATGTCAAAACTTTAGAAAAGGAAAGATGACTAGCAATTGTATCAAAATCTGGAGAGCATGTGAAAGGTCACGGAAAAAATGATAACCTAATAGAAAAGCTGGGATGTCAAAGATGTATCTTGTATAATCAGGATGGGCAAGACAACAAAATTGCAATCAGTATAATAGTTACATTCTTGATCTGATAAGTCCAAAGGTTTTTCAAGTTCTGCCACAACCAAAAGAAATTTATATCAAAACTCGGAAACTTGAAAGGAGTTGGGAGTAGTTGTTCTTGAAGTTCCATAAAGGCAGAGGAAATGCAGTTTCAGTAAAGAAATTCAAGGCATAAGCAAAAATGAAAGAAATAAAGAAGGTTGTGGACCTGTTTGGCATCCTCAATAATTAAACATGATAACGCCCGTAGAACACCTGGACGATGAATATCCATTACCAAAAATGGAAGGATGATAGACACGCCATTAGCAGAACGAAATAGTGCTTGATTAGCCTCTGCCTTCTTCAATAAGAATACTAAAGAATCCCATGCAACTGCAATTGTGCCTTCTGCTCCGAAAAGGGGAAATTTCCCAGAACCAGATTCTAAGAGTTTCGGAGAGGAAAGAATTGCATCGTTATTGTCCAAATGTTTTTTGAAGCTGCTTGAGCTAGCTTCTCTCTCCAACGGAGCAGGATCACAGTTAAGATGCTCTGGACCCAACTGAAACTTTTGCTGCTTTAGATCATCTAACAGAACCTCTAGTACACCAACTTCCCTTAGGATTTTTTTGTACTGTTGATCAAACGACAAAAGTTTAACAAAGAAAGACAAAATCGTGTGCTTTAATTCAGAGGTTATTGGTTGCTGTAATAAGCAGCCAAGTGAAAGCAACTCTTGTTCAGGGATGATATTCACAACGGTTACAGCATATTCGAGAATTTTCAAGATTATCTCTTGTAGAGATGGAGGAAAGCCAGCCATATTGAGGATCAATAGGGGCACTGTGCGCAGCTGCTGACACAATTTGTAGTTTTCAAGATGACTAGAGAATATTTTGAACATTCTATTCAGGACTTCTGCCTGCAGTTCCCTACTTTCAGCTTTGATTAAAATGTCCTGTAACATNAGAATATTTTGAACATTCTATTCAGTACTTCAGCCTGCAGTTCCCTACTTTCAGCTTTGATTAAAATGTCCTGTAACATCTGAACAGCCTCTAAATCTTTGACTTTGTCAGTATCTTTCTCCCAAATTTCATCAGTTATTCGGTCAGATGACAATGCACGACTTCTGCCATGCCCACTAGGCCTTGCCTGAGTAAATTTCGAATTTTTTAGTCCAGATGAAGCATCAGAAAGGCCTGTTTGAGCGAAACTAATAATGACATCAAGCAGCCTAGACAGTGTAGGAGAGAGGAGATTTCGTGATGAGTGGTTTCCTCCTTCGCTTGACTCCTGCCTCTCTATCTCATGTGCCAAATGCAAATTCTTTGAATTGGAGTCTTGTTCAGAAAGCGGCTTGTAGTGAAAAGATAGGCCATCTTGATTCTTGGAGAGAACTAAAGCAAATTGGACCAGGAATTGATAGCCATGAGCATTGTGAATATCCTCCCTGAGTCTTGTACCACCAGCCTCTACAAGTAAAAAACAAATTGTCTAGAATCAGCACTGAAATAAATTTTTGAAAGGAGAATGTAATTCTTAATTCCTTGAATGCATGATAATTCCATTCAATGTGTGGGGACTAACTATATTCTACACTTTCCCCCTCGAACGGGGTTTGAACGAATATAGCGGTACTTTGAGAAAAGTTCGCATGTATTAGGTCGCCCTAATATTTCCTCCTATATATAAAGGTATTAAGGAGAACCTCTTTATGGAGAAGAACAAAACTAAGAAACGTGGGATCAGAAAACACATTGTAATTCTCCATCATTATAGTGAAATCTAGCAATGGCAAGTGGATGTTCTCACATTGAGAGTGAACCACTCTAAATTCTGGGTACTTGCTTTCAATTTTCTGTGCTCTGTGCTGTTATTGCTTCGGTAATACAGGATTAACGATTAATGCATAACAATTTTGTGTTATCTAAATCATTCACTAAAGGAGTCTAATTTAAAGAATTTCGGGAATGAGTAACAAAGTGGTTATGTCCTCCATTATGACTTTGGAAAGGCATTGATTATTTTACTATTGATCTTCTCTCTTTCCTGAAGTACCTATGGGATTGAACTGACACAGGGGTAAGCCAACTTATGGCATCAAAACAGAAGCTATGTTGCAAATATATGTTTTTATGGAATCTCTAAAATATGTCATTTCAGTTGCAGAAGGAAATATGAATCTAGCTTGAACTTTCAAGTCCAGTTCATGGGTGATATTAAGAAATTTTACCTGGCCTATATGACAATTCAACACATTCAAGAAGCACGTCCACGATGCCCATTGTGTAGGCAGGATCTCCACAATCAGGTTTGAAATCCTTCACGGCCATTAGTAGTACTTTTATCTGGCATCCAGACATGAAAGCAAAAATCATTGTCAAAATCTATCATAAGGAGAAGGGGAGAGTAGTATTTAAAATACAACGAAAGCAATTAAAATTCAATGTTGATTGTCATGTAGGGATTTAAAGAAATTAGGGAAGTAAATGGAAAGGAAGAATGAGAGCCAGATTCAATTAGATATCTTGTAGAAGGGACATTTCAGCATTTGATGTATTTATTCAGGTGCCTACCTTTTAAGTTTATAAAGTAAGTCACTTATTTTTCCAAGAGGTTCCAACTAAGTGAGATGGTTCAATCTAACATGTCTAGGAGAAAAGAACAAGAATTATTCTCTTCATACACAGCTAGTGTCATATGATGCAAACCCTTTCCCTTTTGGATGAAGATACAGGTCTTTCATAGATAATCTTCAAAAGAAGGCAACAAGTATGTCATCTCATGAGCTTCTCCTTTGAAAGTTCATTGGACTGCCTTCAACTTCCTAAAGGTGAAATGTCTTATCTCACCCTAAAACTAACCAGGTATTCTAGTGACATCTAAGACATCGTTGTATGCCACACATTCAAACCCTTCACTCAAGTTACATCGTTCACTTGAGTAAATTGGCTTCAGAAAATTAATATAAAAACAAAGTTATTTATTGGTAGTAATAATCATATGCTAAAAATTAAGACACGGCAGAAAATTTTGCACATTTAACAGTTAATAGAAGGGAAAAATTAACAAGAGGAAAAATACAAGAAAGTAAACTAAGTTCTGTTTTTTATTTGTATGTGATTTAAACCTAAACCATTTGATTAACAAAGAAATTATTATGCCCTTGTTTGGGCTCCATTATTCCACATTATAATAAAAGGAACAATGATTTTTGGAGAATATGTGGATAAACAAGAAGGAAAATTTTTTAGGTTTACATGTAATATTATTTTATTGGAGAATGTGTGATTGATAAGAATAGATAGGAAAAAAGTTAATTTAATGGGGACCAAACATGGGCTATATACCAGATGGTGCTTGCGTATATACTTGGCTGTGCTTCCATTGTCATTGACCAAAAGAAGACCAAGTATCTGGAACAACAATCATATACAAAATCACTTCACCGATCAGGAAAAACAGGAACATTTAATGGCTCAAACAATTTTTCCAATACTGACTCAGTAGTGGATGATGAAATTCGATGCTACCTGTTTAGCGTGTCGGTGAAGTTGAATGGTATGCAAGGGAACAAGACCCTCCTTATAGTGGGAAAACACCACCAAGGAACCATTGGCAACCATTTGAAAGAGTAACTGGAGTGAATTATCCTCTGTGAGACTTTGAGCAGCTGAAGGATGGCTTGCCAATGCTTTCATGATATGTACAACACTTCCCTCTACCTACAAAAATTTTAAATAGTTGTAAGAAAAGTTGATGTTGTCAGATATACATCCTAATCACACAAACCAATAATTTGAAAATGTGTACAGCAATACTCTCCCTGCAAAATTGAATATAACAAAAGTGAAGTTCTGAGAACTAATGTTTTGAGAACATTAGAACTCATTTTGAGCATCAACTGTGAAGCTACTTTTCACTTAGAGATTCATGGAAGGTAATATATCACATTCGTTAACTAAGATAATAAAAAGATAAATAATGAGAAACTTATAGCCAAATATGTGTGAACTTATTTGAAAAATGTTACACATGTTACCCCTTGAATGCAGATATGCTTTCAAATGTCAAATTTGATGACAAGGTTAGGAATATGTTATGTTTTGCGTGAAGAGAAAAGAAGAAAGCATGGAATATTCATCCAAATAGTGAGTTGTTCTTGATAAAATATTAGGCCGAGAAACTGCCGACCCTCAAGAAAGATGGAAAGAAGATTAAAGGATTATGTTGTTTTTGACCTCCTTGCATGAAGTGCAAATCCAGGAAGGAGAGGGTGATCGTAGCAGGTGGAGGTTGGCACGGGATAGTACTTTTTCAGTTCGCACATATTTTGGATCCCTTTTGGTGTGGAGAGTTCTTTTCCCTGAAAGATGATGTGGCAATGCAAATTGCCTTCAGGGGTAGCATTTTTACTGCGGATGGTTTTTAGGGAACATGTATTAACGGTAAATAATCTTCGAAGAAAAGGTTTTTATGTAAACGAGTGGTGTTATATGTGTAAGAGGAATGGGGAGACGAATGACCACTTGTTCATTATTGTGATGGTGTTGTTGGCTGTGGAACAATATTCTGGTTTCTCAGCATATGGATTCGGTGTTGCCGAGACGTATAAGGGATGTGCTGCGGCCTTGGAGGAGAAAACTTCATGATAAGGATAGCAAGCTTGTATGTGATCTTATCCCGGAATGCATTATATGGTGTGTGCCGCTATTTTGAAGACCAAGCACGAACGACGGAGCAGATTAGAGAACTGTTTTATCGGACTTTGTATACCTAGTTTAATGTCGCAGCTACTATTGATCAAAATCTGTGAGTATCAACATGAATTGTAATTGCAATATTCTGCCTTGTCACCCCACACTTGGTTTGATGTCAACATCAACTTGGTAAAGACAGTTAGCAGAGACGAAGAATCAGTTAAATTTCAGTTGTAGAGGTTGTACATATCAATTTTCAGAAACTAGCACTCTAAGGATAAGCAGAGTAAATAATAAATGATAACGCCCTAAGGAGAATTCACATCCAGCAACATGATAATTACTAAAAAAACCTTAGTTTCTATTTAACAAAAAAACCACTTCTTCAACTTCACGGAAACTCAGAATCAGGTATTTAACGACAAGATCCATTACATCCACATCTATAATATAGCATTGGTGCAAATCTGACCACCAAAATAGGGAAGCAACAACTATCTGGACTTGAAAGCAAAAAGGAAAAAGGAAAGTAAATTCAAGTTGTAGACAACGTCACAACGTGACCTGAAATTTACAACAAGAAAACAAGGACATATGCCTAGCATTCCAATTTGGAAGAAAGCAAATAAATAAAAAAAACCACAAAGGAATTATGCAAAGGAAAATTTACACACAGAAATACTAGATTAGTCTACATTCCCAAGAAAGAAAGAAAGAATAGAATAAACTAGCATTTCAGATGGAAGATAATATCTTCACAAGAAAAAGAACTACCTCAAGCCGCCGTGCAGCTCTAGTCTCTCCATCATGCTTTACATCTGCTTTTATAAGCTCCCCATCATTTTTCAGCTGTAGTCTCTGATTGCCCACATCAGGAGCAAGAAGAGCATTTAGGACATGAATGAGACAGCATAAGATCCCAGAGTCAAGAAAAGATTGTCTGTCGATAGTCTGTAGACATGTAATAAATTGTGAGATATACCAACATACAATGCTTTTATATAGCTTAAGGAATTCAGTGCCATCAACATTTCTTTCCATTTTCCACAAAGAGATGTCAATAAATCACTTACCATTATCAACCACAGATTCTCATGTTCAACAGAAATATTACATGTTATCATGTTTACAAATGCAAGCAGGGCAAAATACTTAAATTAGTTCAATAATAATATTGAAAAAAAAATTATACTCAATATTGAATGTGCTAATTTCGATTTCGGAGATTTCATAAATCCCCCACATCACTTTTTTTATATGGTGGAGGACAAAATTCACTTCCCCAAAATTTAAAGTTCCTTTTGCAAATAAGTCGTTATCAAGAAGGAGATAATAGAGAAGCATGTGGAATGGAAATTCCATTCACGCCATATTACTGAAACTGGGATGGAGAGGAGGCACCACAGCAATGACTGAATTTAAGTTATCATGATAAATGGGAAATGAAACAAAAATAATTATTAAAGCAAAAGGCTAAAAGAATAGAAGATCGTATGTTAGTACATTCAATGTACATACCCCAGATACAAGGACTTCAACTGCGTGTAATAAATTTGCTCCCGGATTGATGCCATCCTGCTGAGAATTAAGAATGTGTTTTAACCACACGACAAGCAAGATTGAACCAGAAATAAAAATAAAAAAGAGAGAGACGGAGAATTTTTCACAAATAGAATCTGAGGAAAAACCTTCGTGGTTGTAGAGAAAAAATTTAAAACTATATCAACTTCCAAAGATCTTGTTTTACTGCTAAGCTTCAACTTTTCAATATCTGTTACAAAAGCTCTTCCCACTACAAAAGAAAATATGTGCATCTCTACTAACCTGCAAAATGATGGTTTAGAAATTAACCTATCTATTTCACCGAGAAAGCAAAATCTCAATGAAAAGAATTTAAGGAACAAATTAAGAAAGTTGACATGTTTCTTACAGGTCACAAAATAGGGTATTTATAGCAAGATGGGTAAGCATATAAGTTATTAAGTCTAACTTACTTATAAGTCAATTATCATTAAAGATGTGTTTGGTTATACAAATAAGTAATCACTTTCTTACTTATACATGAAAAGAGTTACTTATTTTGATAGTAACGGCGTGATACCATTAAATACGCAACTCTTTTGATGGTGAATAACTCAACTACCTTTACTAATTTAAAATTTACAAATATATTAAAAAAACTATTATTTAAATATAAAAACTCAAAAGGTAATAAATTTAATTGGGAATGAAATTTGTTTAGGTTTAACTCATTAAGCTAATAAAATTTTATTACATGACATAATAAAAATGAAATGATTTCATTCTAAAAAAATTGATTGGTTTATTAAAAGTCAAAATAACAGTATTAAAAAATTTATCATTTAATTACATTTTAATAGCAATTTTTTATTAGCTAATATTAATGCTAAGTATCGAATAATTAACTATTGAAATGATTTTTAAAAATTGAGCACCATTTGATCTAATAAAGACTACCTAAGCAGTAGTCAAATAATGAACCTGGTAAAACTAATGTTTTGGCAATTTATCGAGTATCAACAATTAAATTTAATATTTATACAATACATTAAAACATATTCTCATCAAATTTTGGCGGAGAAAGTGTTCCATTGCTTTTTAAAGCAAGCCAAATATGATTTCTTCATTTGACAATTTTACTCTACTCATGTGCAACTATTTTGTTAAACATAAAGTTGTTTGTAAGTTAGTTTATCCAGAAATACGTACGAAAGAAAAAAGTTGTAAATTCCTGTACCCATAAACACTAGATAGGTTTTTTTTTTTTTAAGTCGGGGATCATCTAGTAATTTAGTAAAAAAGACAGCACAACTATAGTGATTCTGGTACAAAATAACCAATTGATAAAGTCAGAAATGAAATCTCAAGTAAATCCATTTATAGCAAATATATTATAGGACAAAAAAGAGAAGAAAGGAAAATTGCCCTCATACATGGTAATTAATTGAGTTATATTTGTGTGCTGCTTCACTAATCTACAAAATATATCTACAGTCCAATTCAAGGCATTTTCTTTGTCCTGCAAGGATACAGAAAAGAGGTCAGACTTGGAGTTTCTTCTGATATATCTCCACCAATATGGGGGATTAAAAATAATGATGATCATACATGTAGACCTACTGTACAACGTGTCCGTGAGTACCTTTTCAGAACTAGATGAACGGAACTCTTCCCAATAACTCTTGAAATCCAATTCCAGTTCATGTCTGTCTCTGTTCACAAGGTAAGAATGGCAACAATATATGTTAAATCTAGATCATGCACCTGTATTAGCACAATCAAAAATAATGCCCCCCGTTTGGATCTCGTTTTAATGAGATTTTTCTTCTCATCTCATTAAGCTACAGTGAATAAAATAATTAAAAATACAAAAGTTATATCAGCTTTGTCAGAATCCGTACGGAAGTTGTTGGGTTTTGTGACTCAAATCCGGTCCAAATTGGGTCTAGGGTTTCGCGTTGCGGAGTATTGGGTTTGAAGATGTCAAAATAGGGTCTAAGAAGGAAAAAAGGCGGATTGACAGCGCTGGACGATCGCTCGACTGACGCTCGAGCGAGAGGAGCAAAATTGGAGCGGGGAAGCTGTCGCTAGGTTGTCGCTCAAGCGACAGCCCGTCGCCCGCTTATCGCTCGAGACAGGCCGCAGATTTCTTTCCTTATTTTTCGAATTTTACGCGATTGTTGACCTAGTTTCCTTGTTTTAGGATTTTGGACGGTTCTTCTATAAATACCAAGCTCTTCATTCAATTTATTAGACCTGAACTGTAATTTTCTCTCCATTGGTTGTTATAAAGTATTAAGTTCCTCTGTCAATCTTCTTCTTCTTATTTGCTTTCTTTTAATCTTGTTATTATTTGTGCGATCTATACTTCATATCGCGTCATATCATCTCCTCGAATTCCTAACAAGTGGTATCAGAGCTAAGGTTCAGCAGTTCCGCAGAGCAAAATTTTTGATTCGTTCGAGATTTTTGTTATCGATGGCTACCATGAAGTATGATATTCCGTTGTTGGATCGCAGTACAAGATTTTCGTTGTGATAAGTGAAGATGAGAGCTATATTGGCACAGATAAATTTGGATGATACTTTGTTGGAATTTGATAAAATGCCCACAACTTGGATAATAGAGGAAAAGCAACGAAAGGATCGACAGGTACTTTTGCAGATTCATCTTCATTTATCTAACAACATTCTCCTGGACGTCTTGAAGGAGAAGACAGCAGCTGCATTGTGGTCGAAACTGGAGCAATTGTGCATGATCAAAA
>CAIGRN010129525.1:0-21868 GCA_903798345.1 Fraxinus anomala
GGAATGTTTTTAATAGATATAGACCTTCGCAGTTTAAGAAAAGTTACCTTTCTGGTGGACATCGCGACTCCACAATTTCAATCACAAATCGACACTCCACTTCCTAGCATATTTTTAGATTAGCTGGCCGATTTGACCAATGTTTTATCCATTATTTACGAGCAATTTACTTACGGTTCTTAGTGTCTCTACTTTTCTTTTGGGTGGTGACATTTTCAAGAGACGATTCGAAAAAGAAAACTATGTCAAATAACAAGTGAGGGGAGTACTTACTCATGACAATTCTTTAGGAAAATACTTACTTTTTGAAGATTCAATTCTAACAGAAAAATCAATTCATTAGAAGAAAAAATGCAGCCATTTAAAATTTAAGGAACGTGTAGTAGTTACAAACCTAGAGACGTGCTATTTACAATTGAAATTAATTGTAATCGCAAACGTAAATTGAGTGCACAAGTTATTGTTCATATTGCAATCCTTTTTTAAATAAACCGAAAAAATGTTATCGTGTTCAAGGCAGTACCAATTCACTTACGGTATGTTTGAAAGTGACTGTCTGTATTATTCATTCACTGGCCTGATCTCCCGTCCCCAGTGGATTTTGAAGTGCTTCAACTTTCATGCAGAAAAATCTCAGTTCGTTGGAGGCAGTCACACTCCTTTTATATCCCCTTCATTATCAGCTGGCTTATGCAGTGGAAATGGAGTGTGTTTGAGGCATGAAGAGGAGGAAGACGAGGACTACTCTGAAGAAGCTTGCTCAAGAAACCAAGAGCTTTACGTGTAGAACTACACCTATCAGCATAGGAAACCGACCTTCTTTCTCTCCGATGTAATGAAGGAGATACAGATAAGATTTTCGCAACGCGATTTTAAGTCATACGTCGTTAGCTGATTTAAGAATCGGTCATTTTGTATAGCATTCTTTATTTTCGAGCTCCTGTTTGTATATTCATGATTAGTCTCTTTTAACTTAATTTTGAGACAAACATAAATTTCAATAAGAAATTTACAGAGGAAAAGGTCAAAGCTGACTAAATGAACCGACTAAAGAAAAATCAAAACGAATTCATTTCTAAAGTATAACATTTAGCTCCCATCAATTTCTTTACAACTTCACCAAGCACCACCACTTCCTCTGCCCCATCAAACGCCTCAGCCACCAAATCACCACCACTTCCACCATCTATATAATCTCCTTCACCACCAACTGGCTTTACCACCACCAGCGTCGCCCCCTCCAGAACCTCCCCTGATTCCAGCAACTCCAACTTTTTCATGTACCATATTTTCATTCTCAAAGCAGGCACTCTGCTCCTATACTTCAAAAATGAATCTTTTGCCTTTGAACTCAGCTCTTCAATTTGTTCCTTGTTCATACAAAGCCTCCCCTGTTCACTTTCATCTGACACCTCAATTTTCTCGATCATTTCACGTTCCTTAACGATTTCTCGTATCAAATAATGTCTGGCTGATGCTGCCATCAAACATGAAATTGTCCACACAATCCTCAACTTCAGCTCATGATCATCAATTACAGAAGATTCCGTGTCTGATTCGAGCAAACTATCCCCATTTTCGGGTTTCTCAATCCAAGATTTAGCTCCTAAAATCACACAATTATGTAGTTGGCTCCCAAATTCTGCTTTCCATTTCAAGAAAGTTGAATTACTCTTCTTACCAGCTTTTGAACCCAGTTTTTCACTTCCATGACATGGCAGTCTAAGATGAAGTACCCGAATTTCTTGAAAAGACTTCAGAACTTCACTTGGAGGATAGTAAGGACAATAATCCTCATCATCATTCTTATTTTTTTCGAATTTGGTTCTTTGAGAAATAAATTGGACGGGTTTTATCAAAATTCTAAAAACAAGATTCTTCAAGAAACTTGTGGGAGTCTCACAGTCTCTTACAAGTGTTCTTTTACGAGGAATGGAAAGAAAAATTTGGTCAATTTCAAGATTTATAGAACGAAAACGCTTACAAACAGACAGGGAAATACAAAGGGATTTTACATCTCCTAATTTGCTGAAGATTGATACCACAATATCATCTGGTAGACGATCAAAATGGTTATCAGAATCAAGAATTTCTCTAGTGGCATTCATTTTGGGATATCAAAAAGTTGAAGAAATTTGAAGCTATTTATTCAAGGGAATTAGATTCGCTTGCAAACCTGGGATTGCGATGAATCTAGAGAGAGAAATCAATGGATGACGCGGCGAAACTGGAAGTGGACACGTTTCGGAGAAAACAGCGAAGATACTTCAGACAACAACAGATTTTATGGATTTCTGACGTGAAAATTTTGTCTTCAAACTAAAATTTTTATTTTCTTTATTTAAATCTGTGAGCAATAATCTTCAAACAATTGGAAGCTTATCCATACAATCATATAAACTTATCCATTAAATAAGATTGAACGTGGATCAAGCATTGATGACTCGACAATCCGAGAGTGATTGAAAAGTATAATCATAGTTAAGTCCGTTCTGTCAGAATTCGATGGAGTACCAAGGCAAAATTGGGCAAAGACAGGAGGGGCGGTCTTCATATCGTCAATAAAACCGATAATTAGTTGTAAAATAAAATAAAGTCATAGAAATTAAAAATATATATGTTTAAATTAATTAATGATCAGTGTACCCTTGTATAGTTTATAACACGTTATTTATTAGAAAGATTGTTTTTCTTCTTTATAAGATTGTATTAAATATTATCATGTTTTTCTTCAAGATTCGTGATATGTAAATTTTTTAGATATACAAAATATAAAAGGTGTTAAATGGTGCTGGGCTTGGCTTGGCTTGGCCCACCAAGCAAGTCAGCTTGCACTCGCACAGAACAAGTTGAGCACGAGCTAGCTCGCTTCAACAAATGTGGGCTTAGCTTGCAATTTTATTTTTATTTTTTTAGTGAAAATTACATTTCACTCACCAATTACAAGTCCGTAAGCCAACTCATGCGAGTCAGTCCGTGGTCAAGTTGGCTAGTCGAGAAATATGATCCACGCAGCAATTTCTTAAAGTTGGACACTTAAAAAACGAATCATTTAGGATACAAGTAGTAATCAATAATCATAGATAAATTACCAATTGGGTTCTTTCTAAACGGAGCGTGGATATTTCAGAAAATATGATGAACAAATTCACTTGACCGTTATCAGGTATAGGTACTGAAAGATTAGTGGTCTTTCTTGAAAAATTCTAAACCATGCGACTCAACTTCAGGCTACTCAACCCACCCAAGTCGTTTTAGAAGTCAGCTCGACTCAACTCAAGACTTATTATAAGCTTGGTGTTTCTATCATGGTTGATATATGAGTCATTTCTAAAAATCAGAGGAGCATACGAGGAAGAAAAACAATGCTGTATTCAAAGATTTAGATATAAAAGGTCCATGAACAACACTGATGGAAATTCAAAGCCTTAAGTGCCAAAGAGAGGGGGATTGTGCAATTTTTACAGTAGAACCATATGAGAAGAAGAGATATAGTTACAGGTTTAAATTCTTGAATCAAATCCTCGAAGGAATTAAGGGAGTGGCATTGGATAAGTATGCAGAAGCAGCTGCAACACCACTACCAAGCTTCACGGGGTAACCAACATCCTTAAGTACCATCTCCACTCCGGCAAGACAGCCTAGTAGTTGTAACTGCAGGA
Organism: Fraxinus anomala; assembly: GCA_903798345.1. Taxonomy (NCBI): domain Eukaryota; kingdom Viridiplantae; phylum Streptophyta; class Magnoliopsida; order Lamiales; family Oleaceae; genus Fraxinus; species Fraxinus anomala. The sequence goes on from CAIGRN010129525.1 coordinate 3,663, forward strand.
ATAATCATCGTATACATGTGAGCAGATGTTATATTTTTGGGAAAATGATGAAAAGAGAATGAACTTTTGCTTGTCATAAAATGCTTTTGAGTTTTCCCTACAGATTCTAGCGCTTCCCGTAGGAAAATATATATAGCTCATTAAGAACAAATGTTACTGAGAATGGAAATTTGGATTTGATCCTTGAAAATATTGATAATCAGATTTATTACAGTAAAGATCAAGACATGTTCGGTACACAGTATTAGATAGTTTCTCAATAGTATAACGGATTAGATTTAACCTTCTTATCATCCTTAACAATGTAAAGTGTCGTTAACTTCACCTTACCAAGCATGGTTTAAATGTTTTGTCCTAAGATTCAACTGTCACAATTTGGGATGTAGTAAAAGACAACATTGCAAAAATGTCTGTAAATATTCAAAAATACCAACATAAAAACGTGTAATATGTACCTCGTTGAGGTTCCCAAGATGCCCTATTCTGAAAACCTTTCCAGCTACTTTGTTAAGTCCCAGACCTAAGCTTAAGTTGTATCGCTTCCATGCCCTTCTAACAATTTCAGAGCTGTCAATATATGGTGGAACCACTATAGCAGTGACTGTGTCACTGAACCATTCCTCCTTTTGGGTGCAGTTCTTCAAACCCCATGCCTCGACTGCATGTCTGCATTTTCCGTGCAAAACATCAGTAGAAACCTTAAATAACGAGTCAGGATATGAATAATCTTGTTCTAACATTCTAACTAAATAGAGACTGCAAGCAAGTTTGACAAAATAAATAGAGTTGAACAGAATAATCTAATATATTTAGAGAAACACTTAATCATGATTCATGTGTATGGGAACGCCTGAAAATGATTCGCAATACAATCCGCATATTAACAATTATGAGAATCAAAAACCTTTTTTGTCCTAAAAAGGAAAAAAGGTTACCTTGTTGCTTTGGCAAGTCGGCCGTGCCTTGCAATTACATTGTCAAGACCTTCCTCAAAAATAAGGTCCAAAGCTGCTCTTAGCCCATACAGAAGCTGGATGGAAGGGGTGTATGGCCAATATGTTCCCAACTTATAAAACTTCAAGTAATCGTTCCAGTCAAAGAAAACTCTGACTGATTTTGCAGTTTTAGTGGCTTCTAGAGCCTTGGGACTCGCGCAGATGAGTCCCATCCCAGTTGGAAGAGAAAGAGCTTTCTGTGAACCCGTGAGCGCCACATCAATACCCCATTCATCCATGCAGAAATCAAGTGCACAGATGGAGGATACCCCATCAACCATAAAGAGTGCTGGGTGCCGATAGTGATCTGAAAGTCATTCACAAAATAGATTAACACCTCATAAATTCATCCACATTTAGTAGAATTAGAATAATTCCTATGCAATTAGAATGTATGCTCACCGAGTATCTTTCTCACAGTGGCCAAGTTGTTGGTCACTCCAGTCGCTGTCTCATTGTGCACAATGCAAATGGCCTTAATGGTATGTGCTTTATCTTCTGCTATCTTCGAGGCCAAAACCTCAAGATTTGCCCCTTGACCCCAGTCACTTTCAACAACATCAACGTTGAAGTTAAGGCGTTGCTGTTGATCAATCCAGAGCAAACTGAATTGGCCAATCAGGAATGATACAATTCGATCACCAGGAGACAATGTATTTGTAAGTGCACTTTCCCATGCACCAGTTCCTGTCCTTAGTTAGAAATTAATGTAAGAAGAAACTATGTCCTAAAATAACAGAGCAACAAGTGTTCAATCCGTGGAAAGGCATTAATGAATCACCACATATAAAGCTATAACTTCTCTAAACAGGAACCAGAAGTAAAATGCATTCTTTTAAAGTATACAAACATCGAGAGAGTATGAGAATCAATGTAAACCAACTTGGTGTGTATTTTAGGTACTTAGTAATGGACAGTACTGGACAATATAATGAACGATATTTTAACTTCTTTTTCTTCTTTAATACTATTCAGTGCTATTCAATCCTCCCTACCAAATATGTCACCACGTGAGTCTATAACAAACCTAAATGGTTGATCAAATTTAGTACCTGTGGTTGGAATCAAAAAAGGGGTTCCAGAGGTGGTCTTGAAAATCTTCTTGACATCCTCAAGAAGAGTTTTTGTAAGTGCTGGAATGGCTGGAGAACGATAATCCTCATTGTTTCTGTTCATTGCACGAATGACCTGTTCAGGGATATTGACAGGTCCCGGAACAAAGAGGTGGTTCCTTCCTGGTCCATAAGCATAATCCATCTTCCTCCCCTTGAAGCTTTACAGGAGGAATTCAATAAAAATTCAATTGCTTTATAAGCAAAATCCAGCAAAATTGCCCCCTCAGAAGTCAATAATTTACTACATAGAGAAACTCGTACAAACCAATCGTTTCTTCTCTTATACACTATCTGTTCTGTTATTTACTACATATAGAGAGAACAAACCAACTAAAAAGAAAAAGAAAAAAAAAGCTTATTAACAGGAATTGAATTGGTATGTTTAAATCATGTTATTTAAAACCTTAATTAGAGTACGTTATCTAAATTTAGTCTTCAAACACGCCCTTATGAGAGATGATGAAACGGTTCAACATGGTATTCGAGGAATCAAAGGTGGTCAAGTTCGCCACTGTTCATTTATGAAAATTGTTCAGATATCGATTAAGCCAAATCTAAACAAATAAGTTTGTTCTCTCTTTAATAATTTGACGAATTGCGTCAACGGTTTGCATCTACAAATGCATAAGACTATCTTAGTCAATTTATCTTTCCAACAGATATTCCATTTACCACTAGAAATTAAAGAAAAATTGAATCTGTTCAGTTCACAAACTATATTTTCAATTTTTCTTACTCCACACCTTATAAAATCATACTCCACACCTTATAAAATCATAAAATAAACAATCATTTCCTAGACTGCTGCCATTCAAGCAAACTGAATTGGCCAAATCCTACTGCCTAACATAAAAATTCTACACGTTCAGACAAAATATATACATACACCAATAAACACAAAAACCCAGAAAAAAAAACCTAAAATATGCATAAAAATCAAAAATCAGCCACACCCTACCCTACGCCACCCCACCCCGCAGAAAATAAAGAACGTAAACTTGTGCTAATACAGACTTTAAGAGACTCAACTTGCATGTATGGTGCATGTAATACTAAATGAACAAACATAATTTCAAGAAAAGCATATAATTTCAGAATAGCAATTTTACCTTTTGTGGAATATGTTGAAACTGCGACTTTCCCGGCGCTCTTCTTCTTAAGAAATGAAAAAATGGGAAAGATGAAAAGGCCAATAGGAAATGTACAAATTTTTATAAGAGCGCGGGAGACCAATCTCTCTATGTGGGTCCCATCTCAATCGCTTACGTGGCAGATAAGAGTGCATCTATATCAATCCTGGGGCTCATATTCAATAACTGCCACATATATATGTCATGTATGATAATTACGATGACGAACGACTGCAAATAACATGACTCTAATAAAAATTATATAAAAAATTTTTTTTGCAATAAAATATCTTAACTTGCATTGGTGCCACTGATTTATTCATATTTCATTTGACCCCCATACTCTGTTGTAGTATGTCGTTAGGTACCCATGAAGAATTTCAACTCTAATAAATGTTATTTTAATTTTTAAGTTTTCTAGTTATATGAAATGTTATTTTAAAAAATAAAATAAATTACATGAGCGATCACCTAAACATGTTATCAAAAGGAAAATTTGTAGACTACGATCCCCGCTCTAATTTGTTACTTAAACATGACCTATTGTCCTATATTAAGAATCGATAGCCGTTACTTTTTTTGGCCTCTAGACCACAATTATAACCAAACATTAGTTAAATATACCTAAATTGTTCAGAATTAAGAATCGACAATTTTTTTACTTGCTTAATGTGGCTAGTACAACGTGATTGTACCAAACGTTAATTACTTAAACATACAATTTTAAATCACTTAGTCCTTGTTTCGTGGGGGGATTAACTTCAGTTTTTTAATAAATTTTGATAAAAATAGATGAAATGTATAGTTGGAAATTTACGAGTCCCAAAAAATGTACAATTAAAATTAATTATTGATTTTGTCTTAGTTTAAACTTTTGATTTTAATTTCTACTAAACATGGAATAATTTCTAGCATCCATCAAATGGTAAGAAAATGAAGGATTGAATTATTTTCCAAGACTTTCAAAATGATGGTTATCTAATTCCTTGTCACAAGGACACAATTGAAAAATACTTTGTATAGATAAGGCATTCATGGAAACATTAGAATATGTTTGAAAGTAAAAGGACTCGTACATGAAATTTTAGTGGAAATATTTCATGCTTAATCACACACCATAGAAAAAGTTTTAAAGAAGCATGAGGTTGAGAAACAACCTATAAAAGATAAAGTGATAAAGGGTTTTTCAACCACACCCTCATCTATACAAATCAAAGCCACACAAATAATTTTTCAATCTTTCTTTCATCAATTTGTTTGTATCTTTACAAATAGCCATTTCACCCCTAAAATTTTGAAGCAATGATGGGGTTCTCCTATGTCCCACTTCATTCTGAAGCCTTGCACAGTAGAGAGCAATAGTTAGCACTTTACTCGAAAAAAGAAAAGAAAAGCGTAAACACAAAAAATAAAACATATACTTGTATCCTCAATGTCAAGAAAATTATCCCAACTCACACTAGAAACTTGGACGTTCAAGAGGTACAATATCTACCCAAATAACGCTGGTGAATGCCAAAAAATCTAATTTCTATTTACCTTGCTACCTTGTATGCTTCATACAAGGACAACGAGTTAGATCTAATCGATTCAAAACGCTCTCTTCCTGTCAGGGTAACCAAACAGTACAATGTCAAGGTGAACAAAATTGAATTCTGTAAGGAATGTCATTTATATTTACTAGAGTCACAAAGAACCCAAGAAAAAACTACCAGTAGGGTCACTTGAATTGTATCATGTACGCTTTACGAATAAGCAAAATTGTATCATGTACACTTTACTAATGCAATACTGTACAATTGTCTTCTTGCAAGGTGTAAGTATTCTTTTTGACGATTCACTATATACTTTAAAGAACTTTAGTGCATGTTAGACATCTATTAATTTATTTTATGATTTGCTATACGATCTTGTTCAATTACACATTCAAACAATAAAACATTTTACATGTATACCAAAAATTTTCCCTACTTTTTAACCACACATTCTCCTACGAATACTACTCAAAACTTATTTTTTTTTTCCAATTAATAAGAATCAAACAGGCTTTTAGTGACTTAATTTGTATGTGAAAACAAAAAAAGTAAAAAGAATTGTTTTGTAGAAACATTTTCACATAGCACTCTTCATGTTACCACCTCCTAGCATCAAGAGATCTTCAAAATTTCTCTTCATCAACCCATTAAATTGAATGCAGTCTGGTATCAAAGGGGCATCACGTCACCTAACCTCTGGAACGGATTCTACATAAAAATTTATGGCAAAAAAGTTCAGTGAGCGGTGATCCTCGGAGTAGCCAAATTCACTGATAAGACCATGCTGGCATTCTTCTAGACTCAGCTAGTCGTGGACCAATCACAAACATTCCAAATAACTACACGACACCAGATGAGAAACCTTGTCTTGGAGTAAAGCCAGCCTGTTGCATCCTGTAAGACCTCCCATTACTCGCAGGTCTACTATCCAAAGGTGGTGGTCCAAGAATTCCAGACAAGTTTGGGTCCGGTATTCCTTTGACATTAGTTGAAGGTCTTTGATGTGGGTACCGAACTACAGAGGCATCAACTTCGGCCCCAAGAAGCATTAGCGGGCGAGTTACTTTTCCTTCACGAGCTTATTTTCCAAATGTGTAAACCAATTTTTCAATTCTTTTTTTTAATAAAAGAGGTTGAGAAAAACAATCTTAGCCCATGTTTGGGCTTCATTTTACCAAGAACATGCATTTTGAAATAGTAAAAAGTTAGAGAATGTGTGATTGAAAAATAAGAAAAAGTTTTGAATTTGCGTATAAAATTATTTTATGAGAGAACCGAGTGTTATTTGACTTGTTTGACAATCATTACTTTCAAACTCTTTTTTTTCTACATACTCATTTTTAATTACACATTCACACAATAAAATATTCCACACGTAAATCTAAAACTTTTTTTTTTTAACTTTTCAATCACATATTCTTCTAAAAATCACTATTTAAAACTCTATTTTTGATTGTCAAGCCGTAGTAGCTTGACACTATATGAAATTTTATGTCACATCCGGTGTTGTTCCTCTAGCTTCTCGAACCATTTTCCAATAAAATATGCTTGAAAAATTACTTACTGGCTATCGTATTGGGCTTAAATTGCTTTGAAAATATTGGACTCCTTTTGGGTGCACCAGGCCCATGCTGTAGTGATCCGCATGGGCAACGCTCGGAACTCTGAGTAACAAGCTACCTATTGGGCCTTCTCTATTGGCCCGCTTATTCTATATTTGAGATTCTTTTAACTTTATTGTTTCCATTAATCGATGTGGGATCGGTTTAACAAGAACAATAATGAATTTGCTGTGAAATCTCTATTTTCCACTCTGCTAGAGTGAGATCGACTAGATTAGCTTCTATGAGTTGTATATATGTAAGCTTAGTACAATATGAGAGTTCTCATCTCGACAATCAAACACGGCACAAGTGAGCTTGACACATAACACTTCTTACTAGCAATCAGGGCATGATATGCCTGCAAATCTTGGAAAAAGATCTCACTTTACATGGAGATGGCTTTACCTAGCGAAACTATAGAAATGCCTGATCGCTCATCAATAACAAGTGCTAGTTGCACTTTTTCTTCTTCTTTAATATTATGTCAATTTATCCAATATCTGAATAGTAGATAACCTAAATATTAGAATAACATCGACCACTATCTCTACTTTTGTGACTTGGCTCTTATTCGTAAGTGTCTTGCGAATTCACACAGATGGCAATATCTATTGACCATAATTTGATTTATCATATTTTCATTAATGTTATCAAAGTTGAACTTAATCGGTTGGTTTGACTCGAAAAAAGGGACTGGTCTAGTTATAGGTACAAAATCTAACATTTGAAACCTGTTAAAATCACCTAAGATTTCAACCCCAAAACCTGACTAGTCATGAAAAAATAATTATTATTATTACTTTAATTTGTTCATCTATTGATCTAAATATCTCCAATTTGATCTCTATTGGACCCTTTACAAAATTGCATATTCTAGATTAACTCCCGTTAAAAATTGAAATTTATCTAGTTATACACCATAACTCGAAAATTTAGAACCCATTAAAATCGCTTAAAACATAAAGCCAAAAACAACTAGTTTGCAACAAAGCAAGTTGGTTCATGGCAAAACTTTTGGTTCGACTTTCAACCTGTTTACTTTTTTTGTATCAATGTTCGAACATATTTTCAAATCAACACCGTATGTATGTAGGAATGATAATGGACCGAATCGATCTGACTCGGTTAGACCCTAGTCTTGTGCCTTCATGGGCTCGACGTGGGTCAACGAGCTACCCAAGCCTATTGCATCCGTATAGGACCGTCAAATATTTATTGCCCTGAATATTAAATTCTTGGAGGAGTTACACGTAACAATGACTTTTAACAAGTGGAGATAGATATGGATGAGATTGTGATGCCAAATTTTGGATGGTTGTTAACCACTTCCTCTTATTCTTCAAAGGAGAAGATGATACCAAATTAAATGTCTTTGGTTTTGCAGTAGAAAACGAAACCAAAATTTGGAAGTACATGGAAGAATTTCTTGCATTTCCCACACTTTGAAAGACATTAGGGGACAAAACTGATGAAACTTTTCTTTTGTCTTTGTTAGGACATGTTTTTGGCACTTTGTGATTGAATATTAAAAGTCTTTAAGCAGCCCACCTTTGATTCTCCCGTCCACCATACGTCATGACAATACCAATATGGCCATTTTAGACCAATTTGCTGGCAAAGAACAAAGATCGTAAGCAACTATTGTATTATGATGCGACATTTTTAAGATTACATCTAAATTCCTGTACGGCCCATTTTTAATTTTATTTCCAACTATCTATATTATTTGATATTCTTAAGTTTTATCAATCGAGAAGATCACGACAGTTTTTAAAAATAAATTTGACGTGTTAGATAGGACATCATATAAGTTTAACAAGATGTCTCGAATCTAACAATTCAACTCACCCTCTACCAATCCTCTAGTGAGCATAGTTCATTGGATACAGTGTTCCAGTCGATTTTTAATCTTAACATGAATATTCACATTCTTTCTACCATACTCGAGTTTCGTGAAATTTTTTTTTATCATGTTAAGTCATATGAATTCAACATATTAAACATCACATAAAGACATATTTTATATTCGATTCTTCAAAAGCGATAAAGATATGTAAATATTGTTTATCACTCTATCCATCGACGAAATAAACGATGTCCTAAAAAGAAAGTTCAACTTTTCTCATCAACGCCAGGTTTGTAATGCTATAATATCAAGTGACGAGGTATTTGCACGTGAAATGATATGAATTACGTGATTCTTTTTTTCATAATCATGTTTATTCCTATCGAGTTCAACTTCTCAAATACGCAATAAATGCTAATAAAGATAAATTAATATTTTATACTTTAAATTCCCTAGATTCTCCATATCATTTTTGCCTAGTAGAGAAAATGACGAAAGTGAATTCCTATGAGAACAGTCATCAAGAAACATGGTCTTAACTTTATCAGGGAAGAAAAAGTGCAAAGGAGCACTGCTTCACACAAATTCCATATTCCTCGACATGTAAAACGACAACAAATCAGTCACGACAAAACCTAACCCCTCACGCATTGTCGACAACACAACGTTGTTTTCTTGAATCAATTCTTTCGAAACTTACAATTCCCGTTTCCCAGCCTTGAAATTGCACCTAACCTTTCTTTCTCTAATATATAACTCTATAGAAAAACCAGAGTGTTTTGAGGAGACGGTGGGATTTTTCTTGGGGCTTTTGTGGGTTTTTTTTTTTTTATGAATTGAAAAACCCAGAAAGGATTCTAGAAATCTCGACCTGTGTTGGTGAGTTGCTGACTGGTTTTTTTTTTTTTTTTACTCTGTTTTATGTTTTGATTAATGTTGCAGTATATGGATAAAAATTGTTTGGTCTTATGAATTTTGGGTATTTTGTGAATTTTTTCGAGGCATTTAATTAACATATCACTATTTTTTTGTTGTTAATTATAGAATTATTTGTACGAACCGATGTTTCAAGAAGATGGATCATCATCTGTAACCTCGTCACCACATCAAATGTTTCCGATGATGTCCCATTCACCTGGTTTTATGTCACCACATCCATGGCTTAAGGAGCTTAAACCTGAGGAGAGGGGGCTATATTTAATACATTTGTTAGTCACTTGTGCAAATCATGTGGCTACAGGCAGCCTTGATCATGCAAATATAGCCCTAGATCAAATTTCCAATCTTGCTACTCCTGGCGGTGATACGATGCAGCGACTCGCTTCGTATTTTTCCGAGGCTCTTGCTGATAGGATCCTTAGAACTTGGCCCGGTATTTACAAAGCATCTCGTTCCACTAGGATTTCGATTGTTGCAGAAGAAATTCTTGTGAGGAAAATGTTTTTTGAGTTTTTGCCGTTTATGAAGGTGGCTTTTGTGATCACTAACCAAGCTATTCTTGAAGCCATGGAAGGAGAAAAAATGGTTCATGTTATTGATTTAAATGCAACGGAACCTGCACAATGGCGTGCACTCATTCAAGATTTGAGTGCTCGGCCTGAAGGTCCGCCTCACTTGAGAATAACGGGAATCCATCAGCAAAAGGAGGTTTTGGAACAAATGGCTCATGTATTGGTCGAGGAAGCCGAAAAGCTGGATATCCCGTTTCAGTTTAATCCCATTATAAGCAAACTAGAAAATCTGGATGTGGAAAAATTGCGTGTCAAAACTGGGGAGGCTCTAGCAATTAGTTCAATTATGCAGTTGCATTCCCTCTTGGCGTGCGATAATGAACTCAAGAAAAAGTCCCCGTCCACGCCAATGAGTGATTTTGGAGTTCACTTACGAAGGGTAGCACAAATGAACCACGGTACTTTAGGGGAATTGCTTGAAAAAGATATGGTTAGTGCTTATAGTCCAAGTCAAGATTCGGCTTCTTCTTCGTCACCATGTACAACAGCATCAGCAAATATTGATAACTTTCTTAGTAATTTATGGAGTTTGAATCCGAAGGTCATGGTGGTGACTGAACAAGATTCTGACCATAATGGGAGGAGCCTAATGGAGAGGATATCCGAGTCTTTGTACTTTTATGCTGCATTATTTGATTGTATGGAGTCGGCTTTGCCAAGAGCATCTTTGGAGAGATTGAAGATGGAGAAGATGTTGTTAGGCGAGGAAATTAAGAATATTATTGCATGTGAGGGAACCGAGAGGAAGGAAAGACATGAAAAGCTTGAAAAATGGGCTCAAAGATTTGATTTGGCTGGTTTTGCTAATGTTCCCCTAAGCTATTATACTATGTTGCAAGCGAAGAGATTGCTTCAAGGTTATAATTGTGATGGTTATAAGATCAAGGACGAAAATGGCTGTGTGGTTATCGGCTGGCAAGATCGACCCCTTCTCTCGATATCAGCTTGGAGATTTAGGAGGTGAAATCTTTACAGATTCACCGTGTTCTTTTTTCTTCTTTTAGCTGTCGCTTCCTTGTTCATCTGTTGTTAATTTGCAGGATGAAACTTGATATTGTCCTAAGTAGAATTCTATAGTACTAAGTCATAAAACCTCTATGTTCTTCTCCAACACCTGTTGGAATGTTTGTTGAAGAATCTTTTGTAATTAATTTCCATTCCAGCTCAATTAAAGAGATCATGCTTATAAAGTTCCATATGTTTTACTCGGAATCTCCCTCGAATAAGGGAAATATAGGAACTCTCTGTTTTTGCTGCCTGCCTAGCTAAAATCCAATTTCTATGACTCCCTTTCCCTGCTAAGGGAACTCTTCGTTTAACATGATCGATATTGTATGATGAATCTTACGACTTCTTCGTTCTGTCGAATTATTGTTTAATAAATCTTGGCACTTTGGCTTTGGATCAAAAGCATTTTTTGCCATGTTACATCTGTCTGTAACTACATATAATAGCTGCCATCTAATTCGAACAGCCCTTCGTGGTGAAGAATTTAGTTTGCTTATGTCTTAGACCTTTAATTTGTAACAAGTCCATATTCAAACCTTTTAGATTTGTTGCACCTGAGCCTCCAATGAATGGACCAAACAGGCATTACAATGTCACTTGAACCTCATGCGACTCTGATTTTAAAGGAAAAATAAACAAATACTTCATTTTTTAAACCAAAATCGAATCGTCTATACATCTCCCATGGCATCTTGTTCTTGTTGTAATTATGGATTTGCATGATTGCTGAAAAGTACGAGGACTTGGTTGGGAGAAACAAAAATATTAATTGGCATATTTCATAAATTTTGGGGGATTAAAACGGACACTTGGAGAAGTTTAGGAACCAAAATGGCGAAATCAAGAGTTTAGGGACCAATTTGGATAAATTGAATAAACAAAATTGAACAAATTAAAAGTTCAATGACCAAAAGTGATAAGATGGAAGTTTGAGGACTAACGTTGAAGAAGACTGAAAGAATGAGGTGCAAATTGAAATAATTCAAGAAAGCTAATGAATATGTGCCACCAAAAGGGCAAAAATAAATGCAAGCAAGGCATGACTCATACACGTGAGGTATTATCGGCGATTTGCAAGGTACAATGACAGAAAAGGAGAATCGGTGATGATTACGCGCACATTAGCAACCAATAGTGACAATTTCAGGTAATATCATAATTTTACGCGCACCTTAGCAACCAATAGTGACAATTTCAGGTAATATCATAATTTTATAAGCAAACTCATTCTTGAGCTATCTTGGGCTTTAAATTTTTCTAAGAGCCTAATGTGTTTGGGATTTCTTATAATCTCTTTATAAGGAGATTATAATGAGAAGTGAATCACATAAAATGTATGGATAATAAATGTTAGTAATCGTGAATGTATCGTTATAATTAAATTTGACTTTGATCGAAAATATAAGTAACTTGTAATATTTTCGAGTTTAATTAAATTTTCAAATATGCATTACCATTTTCGATCAAAGTCAAATTTAATTATAACGATACATTCACGATTACGACCACTTCTTATCCACACATTTTATGTAATTCACTTCTCAACGAGAGAACTCGAGCAATTATTGAAGATCCAAGCCTTAAAAAGAATTTTTGGTTTCTTGGGAGTGAAGATAAAGATTAAAAATATTTATTCCGTCTCTTTGTCCTTACAATAAATAAATCGGTGATCTTTATGTCAACTTCTTCATGTTTTAATTCCTTCAATATATATTTTTTTGACTAGATTATTTGTTGAGATGAACGATGTAACCAATTGACTTACACGCATATTTTGATTCATTATTTTTTTTTAATCTTTCTTTTACAAATTGTATTGGACTGACATGATTAATTTATTTTCAAGTTTAAGAACTAGAGTTAAATCACACAATATTTTGCCCTTGTTTGACCTCGATGATATAAAAATTCATTTTTTCATATTTCCAATAAAATAATTTTACATGTAAAGTGAAATTTTTTTCCTACTATTTAACTACATATCTCTAAAATCACTATTACAAAACCTTTTTTTTTTTTTTTTTCAAAAAATGGGATTTTTAACACACCCTTATTACATGTTAGATCGAGAAATTGAAAAAATTCTACTTGTTCATATGCATGTCCTAAGTTCTTATGCATTGCTTTTATCAATTGATTAACTAAGAGAGAAAAGTTTTATATTTAGGGAAATGTTAACTAGTATTCCAAAAACGGATGTAAATGTCTTATTCTAAATTTATCGATCGAACATAATAATTGAATCAAAATATGAATTGAACATGAGTAGGGCTTGCTACGCTTCTGTCTACGTGACATGCCACGTGGTTGCCAGCTAATTAAAATGCCAAGCAATCATTTCTTCTTCGTGGCAATGAGGGCCACCTTCATTTTATAGGCTTTGAGAGCGCAACCTAATGCATCATCAACACAACTTTAAAGGCGACATAACTTCCTACATGACTTGTCACTTTTCCTCTTTGAGGCGCTCAGTTGGGACTCAACCCTTAGTCACATTAGTTGGGCTTCCGAAGCCCGAGGTGGTTGGATCCGATCCCTAATGTCTCGTGCAAGCTGTAATTTAATAGGTTGAGTCACAAACTATATGATCGATGTGCATCTCCATAAGGACAGCTGGGAGTCAAATTTTATCTTTTCTATCTAGGACATTGTTTGTGAGGTTACAAACCTTTGATGTTTATGTTGTGTAAGTCGTATTTGTAACGATTACCTTTGATGTTTATGTTGTGTAAGTCGTATTTGTAACGACACATATTTTTAATATTTAATAAATCCTTACTAAAAGTTGCATTTAAACTTTAAATAACATGACATGCTATATATATATATATATATATATATATATATATATATATATAATGGTGATTTACTCAAAGTCATAAGAAATTTTTTATATATTCATTTATAAAGAAGGAAGAACAAAGATTTTCCTACGTCATATCTTTATTATTGTATACGTTTGGAAAGAACAAATAAAATCAATCTTCAATTTAAGAATTAGGGACATAATTCATCACATGTATAATAATTACTGTTTTATTTATAAATTTGAAGCATTACTATTTAGGGGACAATATCGTGCTGCAAATAGTTAAATAATAACCAAGTCATAGCCCAATAAAAATATATGTCAACGAGTGTCAAGTCATGAACAATAACCAAATAGCATGACTTCCAAAATTCTAAACAAATGAATAGATTCATATAATCATGAAATTAAAGTTACTACTAGGAATAAAAATTAAGCCCCGTTATTTCTGATTTACTTTATTGAGTTCAAATAATTCTGGCACAACGATTTCACGTCATCGCCCGCCAACCAACGATATGTTCTAACATGAGAGAAGTAGGAGAAAATGATGAGTATACGAGAATACTCAGTAGGACACAGGTAACTATACAATCCCAAATAATAATATTAAATCAAGCGTAAAAAATATCATACCATTATATCATATCTTTAGAAATCGGTAAGAGTTCGTAATATATCATAATTTCAGTATCGAATGACCATATCATATCATGCCATAACTTTCATTATTATAATATTTATCAACATGAAAAAATAAATTAAACGAAATAAATCATTTGTATCTCGTAGTCCTATTTTAATCCTTTGGAAATCTTGATTACACGTTCCAAATCTTTTCTCGAATCACTACATTGAATAAATGGATGTGTTTTCTGCCTCCATTTGACACCTACATCTATACTACACCCTCAGGACCTAATCTAATAGTTTGTGAATGTTTAGAAGTGGGAGCCGTGCACTACAAGAAAGTGGATAAAAATTGGGTAAGCAAATAGTTGTCTATTGAAAGTGGGACATGCAATTTCAATTCAACAAGTAAGATTTAGTGCACTTTTAATTGAAATACAATTCCCAGTTAAATATAAAGACGGGTTTATGTTTATATAACAAAATGCATGTGTCCGTCAATCATTTGGAAATCAATAAACAAACTTAATTAATTTCTAATGAGTGACAACTTCTTTAAACTGCAACATATTGAATTTAACTTATTCGAATTACTTTTTTCTCAAATCGAAGACTTCTAATTAATTACAAACTGCAAAAGAAATCCAATATTAATATACTAATTATCACTCTATCAATAATAATTATTTGACCCAAAAAATCGTCTATGTCAATCTTTCTATGTATCATGGTACAATTCTATTATGGTTCCTATGGAGACAAGTCATCTGTCCACCCAAGCATTAAGCCTAACATATCATGCTTCGATTCTTTTTATGGTAACATAACGTACTTCATGCTCGCGTATACCAGTAAAGGAATCGTGTTTTACTTGAGATATAAATCATAAGCTTAGCGAGAAAAATTTGCATTTCATCAAGTCTATAAGAAGGCAAATAGAAACAATATTAATTATCAACAAATATCATGAAAATTCTAGACTAAACACACAAGCATTTATTATACATAACAATTAAAAATAATCTAACATTTTTTTTAATAATATTTTCACACTGTTCACGCAACTTCACTTTATTTTCCGTGTCATGTTAAGGATAAAATGGGAATTTTTTTTGTTTTTTTTTAACCTGACATTTGCCACAAAAGTCAAATTGGAACAAATAATGTGCCCACTTACCAACATTGGATATTAATACGGGTCCACCACAATTAGACAAGATTGAAACAAAATCCAATTGATGAACAAATATATTTAGAGGAGTCATGTTAGTTGTACAATCGAGATTGACAATCTCGATTGACAACTACTCACATGAGATGGTTAGGTCGGTAAATTTTTTTCTTTTTTATTCACACTAGGGTCCACCATTATGCGTGGTTATCAACCACTTCCGTACAAATGGTATTGCTCTATTTAGAGAAGAGAGAGTACCGGGGGTTGGACAACCCCCTACTGGCTCTCTCACAATAAGAGAGTCCACCTTTTTTATGAACAAATATATTTAGCGAAAAGAGAGGCTACATGTACAGGGGGACGGGGGGGTTCACAACCCTCTACCGGCCCCTCACTGGTACAAATAGCCTATTTCTTTAGAGAATTGATGAACAAGAAATAACCATTCTGTGAACAGTTGAAGAACCTGGCTCGTGTGAAAACGGCAGCAGAAATTAAAAAAATGAATACTGGACCTACATTCACTCTTTTATATTAAAGCAATGATGCATGAGTCGACAAAAAAATTAAGCCAAACCTCTGATATTATATTGTAACTATTCAAATTTTTAATATTTAAATTGTTACCAAAAATTTCATTTAAGCTTTAAATAACATGACATGCAATATGTATAAAATTGTGTAATGGAGATTTACTCAAATTCAAGAGAAAATAAAATATATAAGTAAATATTTTTCTAAAGAAGAAAGACTTTATCGTATACATTTGGAAAGATCAAATAAAATCAATCTACAATTTAAGAATTAGGGACATAATTCATCATATGTATAATAATTATAGTTTTATTTATAAATTTGAAGCATTACTATTTAGGGGACAACATCACGTTGCAAATAGTTAAATAATAACCAAGTCATAGCCCAATAAAAATATATGTCAACGAGTGTCAAGTCATGAACAATTACCAAACAACATGGGTTCCAAAATTCTAAACAAATGAATAGATTCATATAATCAAGAAATTAAAGTTATTACTAGGAATAAAATTTCAGCCACGGTATTTTCGATTTACTTTATTGAGTCTAAAGAATCCTGACACAACGACTGCACATCATCGCCAACTAACCAACGACCCGTTCTAACATATGAGAAGTATGAAAAAATGATAAATATATAAAAATACTAAGTAAGACACGAATAATTGTGCAATCATATCATATCTTGAAAAATTATGCGTCAAAATATCATACCATCATATCATATTTTTAAAAATCAGTAAGAACTTATAATATATTATATTTTGGTACCGGATGACCATATCACATCATATCATATCATAAATTTCATTAGCATAATATTTATCAATATGAAAAAATAAATTAAATGGGACAAACTACTTACACTTCGTAGTCCTATCTTAATCTATTGAAAATCTTGATTACACGTTCCAAATCATTTCTGAAATCACCGTGTTGAATAAATGGATGCGCGAGCACGCTTGATAATATTATTAAGCTCTCTCTGTCTCTCTCTTGTGTATGTATATAAATATTTCTGTGTTTTTTCTGCCTCCAATTGACACCCTTGTGGCCTAATCTAATAGAGTTTGTGAGTGTTTAAAAGTAGAACCGTGCACTACAAGAAATTGGATAAGATTTGGGTAAGCAAATAGTTTTCTATTGAAAGTGGGACGTGCAATTTCAATTCAACTACTAAAATTTAGTGCACTTTTAATTGAAATACAATTCCTAGTTAAATATAAAGATGGGTTAATGTTTACACAGCAAAATGCACGTGTCCGTCAATAATTTGGAAATCAATAAACAAACTTAATTAATTTCTAATTAGTGGCAACTTCTTTAAGCCGTAACATCTTGAATCTAGCTTATTCAAATTAACTTTCTGTCAAAGAATTCTAATTAATTACAATCTACAAAAGGAGTCCAATATTAATAAATTAATTATCACTCTATCAATAATTAATCATTTGACCCAAAATAGTATTGGATTTAATATTGTTTTACCTTCGTCCATCAACTTTTCAAATTATAAAAATATAGGAGATAGAACAAATAATTTTATTCTATAAAATTTTGGGGGCATTAAAGTAATTGAATTGTAAACCATTGGGATAATTTCATATGTCAAACATCTAGAAGACTTTGACTTCATTCCTTTGCCTATAAATACTCGCATTGACGTCGTTTGAAGGTAATTGACAATGGGTAGAATATACACATTATTCCCGCATTTCTCCTTATTTTGTTCTCTCTCTCACACCCACATATGACTTGAGCAACAAAACATTACGATCACAGTCTCTCTCACTTTCGTTTGGAGAAGTCTTAGTACACGCCTCTTACGTGTACACGCCTCTTACGTGTATGTTCAAGTGTACACGTAACATATATGTGGAAAGAGAATAGCGGAGATATGTTGACACGCTGTATCTCAACCAGATTCAAATGTCAACATGATTAATTAGTGAAATAGGAATTCCTATCTATTTCATTAATTGGTTAATACTTCACTATTATAAAATTATTATTTTGGTTATTAGTTACGAAAACTTAAACTCAAAACATAACTCTCAAGTATACATACATATCATCTTAAAATCTTATTAAATTCTTCCGCTGATTAGACTTGTATCGGCATTCAAGGCTTTAGCCATTCTTTAACTTCTCTTAGTCCCAAATTAACTTTTTTTTGGGCAAAATTGGGCCTAAAAAAGGAGTTTTAGCTGGGCCTAGCTCAAGCGTATTTCACTTGACATTTACACTGTACCCTGGCCCTTTATTTTAGGAGTACCGCTATTTCCATCCATACTTTTTATATACTAATTTTG
>CAIGRN010129526.1:0-10037 GCA_903798345.1 Fraxinus anomala
ATTTGATAGCACAAACCATCATTTCTATCCAATTTTATCAAATTTCTAAATAAAAATAGTGAAATGACGAAAAAACGCAAAAAAAAAAAAAAAAAAAAAAAAAAAAGCTAAAGAATTAATTGCAATCGTAGTCCTAATTTTTTAAAAAAAAGTACAAACGAGTCCCCAATAAATTATTTAAAATTTATTTTTTTAAAAAAAATGCATATGAGTCCCAATTAAATTTATTTAAAAATTTTAAAAAAATTTAAAAAATTTAAAAGTGCAAACGAGTCCCAAATAAATTATTAAAGAATTAGAAATTAAAAAGAAAATTATTTAAATATGAGGGTATATTCATTATTTCACAGTTCTTTATTGAGAAATTGGATAAAAATGATAGTTTGCATAATCAAATATGTAATTAAGGGTGAAAATATAAAAAAAATGAAAGGTATGGACCTTTTTTTTCAATAAATGTGAAAGATAAGGGTTATGTACTAATTACCCCTTTTAATAATTTATTTGGAACTCATTTGCACTTTTCAAAAAAATTGGGACTATGATTGCAATTAATTTTTTCCTTTTGTTTTATTTAAAGGAAACGATATTTTCGTCATTTTACAATTTTTAATTGAAAAATGGATGAAAGTGACCTTTTGCGCAATGAATGATGAAAATGCCAAAAAAAAATAAAAAATGTATGGACGTTTTCCACAATAACAATGAAATATGGGGGACGTTATGTGCTAATTACCCTTTCTGATTTTAGCCACCCTATGGCCTAGGCTGACATGGAAATATTAGACTAGATAAGTTGATTTGATAGCGTGGCTAGTGCAGAGGAGCAGCATCAATCAATCACAAAAATATCTTGTAAGGGAGATCTTATGAGTAACGTGCCTCATAAAACTAGAGGCTATTTATCTCGGATTAAGGTTGCCGTGCTTTATATCACTTCACCGTCTATGAAGGTTTGGCTTATCATGGGAGTTTGATCTCTTCATGGGGGTTCGACAATGAAAACAAAGTGATATGAATTGCGAGTCTCGTTCGCTCATGACGCGGCTGTCGCATGGACATCTTTTGGGGCTTTTTTAGAAGGGCACCTAACAAATATTATTTTCAATTTAATACAAACTGAATATTTGGATGAAATCCTAGATGCAGTGAAAAATTCAATAACCGTACGTGCAGCCGAAGTATGCTACTCGATGACAAGTGCATTTATATATTGTCTTGAGACACTAGGTTCGTATGATTTAAATGTTGACAAGAAACATAAACGATTTGTGTTGCGTGATAAAATAAATATATTTAAATAAATCTTGCAAATTTTCAAGAGTGGAAACTTGAACCTGAGTGAAATTTTAAGAAAATAAGAATTAAAAATACAATGTCACTTATGAATTTAGTATGTTTATATATTGCTATTGTGTAATCGTCAATTATTGACAACGATCTCTCCATTAGTCGGGATTTTAATGGCCCAACCACTTGTAGTTGTTGATATTTACATCAATCGATCTAGAGTTTCTAGAAACTTTATATAATTATGTTGTGTTCATCCTTGTTTTTATATTAAGCCCCCATCTGGATCAACTAAAATAGTCGATTAAAATTCAACTCAAAGACAACAATTAATTTTATGGGATTCATAACTTTTCAATCACACATTTAATCATTTTTTATCAAAATATACTAAAAATGTGATTTTTAGCTAAAACCAATAGGGGCTAAAACTGTATTTTGTATGTTTGTATTGAATTATACTAGAATGATTAGGAAAAAAAATCTTAATCATTAGTTATATTGTACAATATTGTGACAATACTATACGAAACATGTCCTCATTAGATTAGGATCAATTCACCATTAAAAGAGGTCGTATTTGTTTAAATCAAGATGGGATTAAACAAAGAGAGGTATATTTAAGACCCAAAGCCCTTTTGTCGCAGAACCAAAGCTTAGTATTGCTCTTTTTTCTCTTCGATTCAAGTCTAAAGAACATATTTTGTATTCTACAGTAATAATTGAAATGACACGACAGGACACGACATGATAAGAAAAATACTAAATGTGTCGTCCACTCACGAATACAAAAAATGCCATCAACCAACAAGACTCATATTGTAGTCCTAGAAATTTATCGCTCCAATTCGAAAAAATACAGAAACAAATAAAAATGAAAGCAACATACCCATTTCAATAAAGACCATATTCATAAAGAACAAATGAATATCTAAAGGAGTATCACACACCAAATTAATACCCCAACACAAAACAAATAAGAAAAATAAATTTTACAAACACGAGCCTAAGACAAGTGATCACTGGAGATAGACTCATTCCTGCTGAGCGACCGGAGAAATCCCCCTGCCGATGGAGATAACTCGCCTCCGGCCGGAATATCAGCCAGAGAGTTGGCCCACCGGCGAATGCTAAGGGACCGAGATAGTTTGAAACTATACGATCTCGGAGTCTTTGAAAATACGTTGGAAGATTGTGAAAGAATCGCATAAACTAGTGCTTGCACAATAACAAATAATAACACCTTCAAAAACCCATCTCCTAAGCTGCGTTCAATCTCCATTACTGCAACTTATAATAAGCAAAGGACTGTATAATTTAATGGATTCAGAAAGGGAAATTTGTGAGGAAAATGAAAAGAAACAGATGATGCTGATATGAGAAAAACTTGTGTGCGTGAGTATAAATATAGAAGGAATGGCACAAGTTGAAGGCCAACTTCTTTGACTAATTTGCTGACTCTGCATGGATTTACGAATTAATTACTTGCACGTGAGGGTATTAGTTTAATGACTTTTGGAATTTGACCATAGGAAAAGAAACTCAAAAAGAGATTTCCAAGCTGAACAAGGACGACTTTTCAACGTAGTCGAACTGTGTCAGCTCCTTGTCACCTTCCTCTAGATAAAAATTGAGCTCGATTCAGATAAAAAATCATATTAAATTTTGATATAAGTTAATAAAATATGTGAAAAAAAAGTTAATAAAAATTGTGAATTTCATGAAATAAATAATTGAAAATGACTAAAGAAAAATAAGTTTTTGAAAAATGAAGGTCAAATAGAGATTGAATTTTGGGAGAGAGCACTGGATAAATTGATTATTATACTAATAAAAAAATATTAATTTAAAATTTTATCTATATTGTCTAATCGTATTCAATAGTATCAGCCAAGCATAACTCATGGCATGTTCGGTGCAGCAACATAACACGACACAACAATTGAAGAAGATATATAAAATATTGGATATTACTCATTTCAATCTCTAGTATCAAAATTTCCTTAGGATTAAGTTATTTGTACACTTTGATTGATACCTTTGTTGACATATTGATGATGTAGAAGTGTTATAAAAGTTGGATTAAATGCGTAAAATGTGAAAGATGATGTGAGATTGTACAAAGTGTAAATTTGGTAAGCTAATGTGTAAACCAGAATGTAAATGTAGCAAGATTCTTTTGCGTCAAAACTTATGTCATTAGTGTCTCAATTGATCTATCGATCGGTTTCTATACTCATTTTCTTATTTTTCTTTTGGGCAATTTGCAAAATAAAAGTCGATTAGTATCATACCTATAATAGGGTGTGGTAGTGATCGATTTACATCTAACAATTAAAATAATTTATATATCATTGCCGATGACAAGTATAAGTGAAGATACATAGCATTATTCCTCAAAATTAAGTTAGAATTAATAAAAGAGGAAATGATAGTGAACAGTTTCAACTTTCAAGAGATGTACTATGAACTAATTTAGAGCCCATTATAGATTCTTCATGAACGTAGTCCATTTCCAATACAAATTTCTTTTGCTCCTTTATTTTAAAGGAAAAAACTAAAAATAGTAAAATAAAAGCCTCAGGAGTTATACGCAATGATTTATGTCGAACCCACTTATAACGAGGCATGTTGTGCTCGAATGAAAATTATGTGTCGATGATTCGAACGAAATCACCCAATCTCTATTAGCAATTACTAATACTATGTTGGAAATTGGTTTGAAAAATTGAAATTTGGTTAAGTGTTAAAATCAAAATTTGAAAAAAAAGACTTTCGTGTCAATTTCGACCAAATATTCGGACTTGATCCGATGGTCACATTACAAAAGTAAATAGACCAACTTGTTCTACTCGTCAAGTAGATCGTCGTGGTATATTCGTAATTTCAAAATCAATTCTGGATGAATAAGAAATTGGGGTCCAATTTTGGGAAGAAAATAGAGGAAGCTGTCTGAAAAATTGACTAAAACTATTGCTAGCTTATGGGTGGGCTGTTGCTCGAGCAACAAGCTAGTGAAAGAGTCATTGTTTTTATTGCTCGTGCGAGACGATGGCGACAGGTTAGCGACGGTGAATGATGCGACCTTTAGCAAGAGTTGCTGAGTTTGGAACGCGACATTTTATTCACAACCCTCCATCCTTTATATATCGGATTCCTTGGACGTCTCAATCTTCACACCAATTATATACAATCATATAACATTTATTTTCTCTTATTTTTTAACTAAATTCTAGCATTCTTGTTACATAAATTCTGATTTTCTTCACTTTGCATATTGGAGTTCGTAAACCAAGATTTGCTTGGTCGTTTCTTGTGTATTGTAGTGCTACTCACATAAGAAGACAGTCGTTGTATCTTGGAAGTTGATTGCCATAAACTGTAGGCACCGTTACAGGGCAAATTCGATTTAATGATAAAGTGTTCAAAACTTGCCTCGACTTTGATATTATTGCTATTACACTGCACATTTTTTAGGATTTATTTGGAATCTATTTTCTACCGTTACTCTGTCGAAATTTCTACAAAATTTGAAAGTAATTTTAAAGACGTTCCGAGCGTTGTTTGTCACTCCATACACGAATTTGTCTAACATACTATTGCCTTGAGTTTTGTTGTCGGCAACTATCAATGAAGAAACAATTAATTGCCGAACAAAAGTAGTCTATATCACCAATTGAATTTCATTATTTAAATTTTTTTTTTTTCAGAAGTTACCACATTTCATTAGTTCAAATATCTTTCTATTTTACTTTATACTATTATCAATAAAAAAAGTTGGTTTTCAGTTAGTATTTAACTTTATTACTTAATTTATATCTAAATTTCTTGTTAGTAAATAAATTCATTATTTATGTTTTAAATATTAGTAATATAAAAGTTATTTGTAATCATAAAATACTTTTTAGTTATTATTTAATTAACGCCATAATTTTCTAGAAGTGATATTTAATTTTTAATATTTTATTTTAAACTATCGTCAATGAAAAACTCTATTATTAATGTTAAATTATTATTATTATTATTATTATTATTATTATTATTATTTTGTTACATAGGACTTTTCAGCCAGTTATAATATTATACCTAGGCAATTAATTATTGACGATAAATTAAATTTATTATAATAATATTTTGAATTATTATCGATAGACAAATTTGACTCGAAGTTTTTGTCAAAAATTATTTGAAATGAAAAAAAAAAGGGGAGTTTTACCTATATGGGATCTTATACAATCGTCTAACTTGTTTAAAGGTTTAATTAGCTTTGCTAACAAGTTACAAAGTTAACTTGATTTCCGTTGGTTCCATTTCACATACTAATAAATATCAATGCACTATATGAGATTTTAAAAAATCGTCTAACTCGTTTAAAGGATGAATCGGCTTTGTTGACAAGTTACAAAGTCAACTTGATTAGAGGTTAATCCCGCTGGTTCCTTGACCATTTCACGTACTAATAAATATCCATGAACTATATTTATGATTTTAATTTCGAGTAGTCGGTAATTATTGTAATTTTAAAATTTAGAAATAATTGTATTTTGCATTTTTCATTGTGGAATATTTACAAGTGCCATGGATGCCATTGATTTTTCCATTCATGTTAAACAATGTTACATATATAGTGATAATATTCACTATTCCGTGTTACACTCCTCGTGCTCTATTAAAATAATGTGGGAATTAATTCATTTTGTGCTACGGAGGTATTCAATTTATTTTGATTTGTATCATTGATTAGTATTTTGGAGTTCGCACGTTTGTTTTGACTAAGGGCTAAGGACTTGAACAGCAACCTATTCTATGAGGGGTGAACCGACTTGAATCAAGAAGCGTTTGTTTTATATTATTTTTATTTTTTTTGTCTTACATCTGCAGCAGTTAGGTGTGGTATGTCGCTATCCCACTCCTAATTTTCTTCTTTCTTGGAGTTAAATAGACATTTATGAATATTTGGTATTTTATTTGAGATAATTATATTTACATCATAATTTTAATTGTATCATTTTTTAATTGTACATAAGGTCATTAATCTTTGTTCATTAGAATAATGGTATTCCTATTTTTTTCGTGGAATTCTTATTATTAACATTTTATTAATTAACATATCTCATCATTGATAATAATTTTTATCAAATCATGTTTGAGCACTTTGAAAGAATGGAAAAATATATCACGCTTTAAATTTACTATTATATTTTTAAAAACAAGTAGTAAGCACGTATGTTGCACGTCTTATATATCGAATGAATGATATGTTTAATATCTTAAAGTATTAATACTATTTTTTTAAAATAGTTGAAGTCACTGATATTGTTATAGGAAAAAAATATTATAAAAAAAAACCTATTAGTCTAATAGTCAACTTTTATGAGAAAAGTATTTGCTAATTCTGACTAATGATAATACATCTCCATCACACAAAATTAGTTTTAAAACTACAATAGAGTTGTTCTTATTGTTGTAGATCTCGTTTCCGTTTCTATTTTCGACGATGGTATATTCATCTTTAATATTTTCAGCATACAAAATAAAAAATTCTTTGATATGTTAATTTAGTAATTTATTTATCAATCTTGAAAAAAATAATATAGGAAATATAGAATGTATCATACAAATATAATATCATATAATACATGTCTTTTATCAAGAATATGATTGTCCTCATATAATAATATAATGCAGCAATATATGCTAATTACAATTAACATTTCAAAATTTGTTTAATAAAGAAAATTGGGTAATCATGAAAAAAATCTCGACATATTCATCGAAAACATAATACAATTAAATAGTTGATCTCAAATGATGTTATTTACATAGATTATGTAAAGTTTGAAGAAAATATCGTGAATCCGCTGATCAAAAGCTTACCAAGAGATTAAGTATACTACCTATTAAGGGAAATGGGCTTAAAGCATATTACATAAGGATTTTTGTAATGGTAACTTAATATTGCTGACTGGAAATCTCAAAATCTTAGTTGAATGGGACAACTAAGTTATGAATATTCAAAAAGCACTTCGGAGTTAACTCATACCCATTTCTACGATAAGATAGTGCTATCTGCAGAAAGTTTTAGAATAAATCATACTTTTAATTATTCCTATATTTTGGATTATCTAAATGGCTATGACAGATACTCTTAATAGGAAAACATCTATACAAGTGTGAAGTTGGGTCGCTTTTATGAGAATGTTTCAAAAGCTTGAATTCTTTAAAATACTTATGAAATTCAAGAATTGTTTAATGTCAAAATGAACACAACAGTGAAAACTCGAAAATGTTAAGGAGATTAGTGTATTGATACTATTGTCTTGGTTTACACCAACGGCTGATAGCTCAAGACACCGCGTTCACTGATTAGTCAAATAAATCTGATAGTATTTTACTACGAAATGTTCAAACCCATAAGGTATCTATCCTGATGCAAACATTCCTCCTGATCTCTCTATAAGGTCTGCATAATTTTTTGTGTTAATTTTCATTAATGTTGGGGATTGTTGAAAAATTAGTTTAATTAGTTGGTTTGACCAACTTTTTTAGTGGGTTCCGTTAGTTGGACAAAAGATTTCTTTAGCCGAGTTTATTTTACTCTATCATTAGATTAATATAATGCATTTATTTTTTCAAAATCAATATAGGGTGAATGAGTAATTAAAGCCAAAATACGAACATTTGAAGTTGAAATAATTTCGGAATAAAAATGGTGGGATATTAAAAAACGACAATATCACATAGGAAAACTAGAAGAATAAATCACTTTATATTGCTCAAGTTTGGGACTTGAGTTGGGTTTTAAGGGGTACCAATAGTCTTTGAAGGGGTGAGTACTTACATGTTAGTAGGTTGAGCCAAGCCCACACGCGCGCCGCGCACCACCGTCCGTCTGATTGGTCGGCACAAGTCACAGGTCGTGGATCATGGACTTGGGCCAAGTTGGTATATATATTTTGGTAATTTAAAATAATATATATTTATATTTTCTCGAATTTTCTGTACGCGACATGTGTCATCTACTATAAACTGGCGGTTGACAATTGAGCTACATGTCCAAACGGGTTGAGCCAAGCCCACGCGCGCGCCACCGTCTGTCTCACCGATGGCACAAGTCACAAGCCGTGGATCATGGACTTGGGCCAAAGTGGTATATAATTTTTTGCTTATTTAAAATAATATATATTTATATTTTCTCGAATTTTCTGTACACGACACGTGTCATTTTCTAGAAACTGTCGGTTGAAAATTGAGCTGCATGTCCAAACGGGTTGTGTCTATTGAAGACACAACTTTTTGGTTGTTGTGTATTTTTGACACAACTTTTTCATCTTCTAAATGAAGATTTTCATACTCCGGATTTTATTCATTTCAAATAAATTCTTATTTTTCTCTTTTGCAAATTATATTTTTTCTTTCTTGCATTATTCCTTATTTTGCATTTCGGTTTTGAATATTATTTTCGTGCATTTTAGTCTTCCAATTTTAGAGATATAAAAAACATTAATATGTTTACTGGTCTTGTAATTTGAAGTGCTACTATTACAAATCGGGTCATTGTACTTTGAAAGATGAGTGCCAAAATGCCTTCAACACCAGTGCGAGATATTATCGTCTTAAGGGAAAAGAATTGAACTCTTGCCTCGACCATTTTCATTTTTATTTCGTTCATTTTTGCAAGTCGATATTCTGCCAAACTTTTTATTTATAAGTTATTGCACAGTAAAATCATTATTTGTCAACAAAACAATTAAGAAAAACAAAATTAAAACCACAAAAGCCTAAGATTACCGATCTCGGGATATTGAATCGTTCCGACTAAGTGACCGAAAAAAGCCCCCAGATGATAGGGACAACTCAACGTCGAAATATCAGCCAAATCATCGACCCATCGGCTAATGCTAATCGAGAGAGATGGTTTGAAGCTATATGATCTAGGAGTATTCGAATAAACATTTGAAGATTGTGAAAGTATGGCATAATCTAGTGCTTGCACTATAACAAATAGAAACACCTTCAAAAACCCTTCTCCGAAGGTGCTTCCAATCTCCATAGGTATTGGCATTGGCACCAACTTATAAGCAACATCAAGGAAAAAATAATTATAGATCTGTAGAATTTGAAAATGAAAGAGATGCTTTATGATTATATGGAAATCTTGTGTGTATATAAATAGATGTAGTCGTGTATAAGGATTTGGACAAGTGGAGTTTCAAGTTAGACAACTTCTTTGACTTGGCTTAGGCTGGTGCATGGATTCTAACCAGCACGTGAGGTTAATTTGATCACATATTCACAGGAAAAGTCAAAATTAACTTGAAAGAAATTGAATTGAAAAACTATTCGATTATTAGTTAACCGTTCATCAAGTATGACGCCTTTGGCACCGTTGTGTTGTAGATTATTTGCAGCGCAATAATTCTTTGTGGTACAAAATATGTTTAAAAAAAAAAAAAAGGCTTTTAAGATGGTTTGAAATAGGTTTCGAAGCAACAAGTTAAAAATAAAAACCAATTTTCATTAAGTTTAGCACGACTTTTGCCGAAGATTATAGCTGAAATTATAGATAGCGGCCTCAATATCTTGTATTTGAGCTTATTAAAAAAAAGATGCCTCCATGTCATGAAGAAAATAAGAAAAAAACTTATTAAGCCCTTGTTTGGGCTTTATTAAAATCAAATTTTGGGAAAAATGTATTTTGAAATAGTGATTTTTTTTTTTTTTTTTTTTTTTTTGAAAAAATGTGA
>CAIGRN010129529.1:0-25261 GCA_903798345.1 Fraxinus anomala
CCACAACCAATTTCGAATTTCTAACCGCACGTTTATCAACTCTTAAACTGTGCCTGGCTGCAAAGATCGGGATTTACCATTTCTTAAAACTGAGATCTTACAGTTTAGCATCTATCCAGCCAGTTAGTGACTGATTTAGGCATAGCAATTAATTGGGGGTCTTTTGCACAGTTTCTCCACAACTCACTATGGAACAATGTTAAACACCAATTGGAAAGGGGGAAAAAAAAAGCAAATACTGCTATTTTCCCATAATCAATACAAGTGAAAATAAGAAGCCTATACTCACGTATCATTCCAAGCATGTCAATTAGCTAAACCCAAGTACGAAGCAAAGAAAAAATACCATGTCGGAGAACTTGTAATTCAACTATATGAAAAACTGGAAACCAAATTCAGTAAATTCATACACAGTGATAGAAATCACATTTGCAGACATCTGCCAGAAATATTGACCTAAATTTGTTATATCATTTTACATAACCAGAAGAAGAGCTTATAATCACCTTTACATCTGCTTCTACTGTCAGGCATATTTACGCAGTGTTGGAAACTCTGACAAAGAAAATATCCCAGCATGGAAGGGGAAGGGGGGGAAGAGAACACTCTAGACCTATAGTTGGCCACGACGTAAAACTTGTTATTAGCCAATTACATTACATTCATAACTTACCTACTCATAACTTCTAGCACCAGTCATAAAACCAAAACACCCAATGTAGGGGAGTCATCTGGGAAGTATTTGAGATGATGTCAGAACACAGTGGGTTAGCATTAACACCATGTATCTGCAGAGTATAGCATAGCCCATTAGTGTCCATTGATCAACATGTGGTTGCAAGTAAATTCCTGCACCACCTAAATATCTTAAAGTCATAATAGCTTTCCAAAAGATCCAAGAATATATAATATATTTTTTTATTATTATTATTTTTTTGCCTTCAAAGGGAAATGTTCATCAGCCATATTTCAAGATTGTCACAGAGAACTATTATTGTTCATCATGGGGAAATTGCACACTATGATGCTTGGACTCGGGTACGGGTATCGAGTACAGATATGTATCTAAGTGTCGGATATTTTATTTTCTAAAATATAGGATACGGGGACATAGCTAAAAAGAGTCCAAATTTCAAATACGGGTACGTGGGTACGTTTTTCAAACTTTAATTTTTTTACTAATTCAGGATGTGTCATTTTGAATAGACCAAAATTAACTATTCACAATGAAGGAAATGGGGTTTAGTTTTCAATTATGAAAATTACTAAGTGTTATATAAAATAGAAAATAAAGGACTTGATTGTAATTTGGACATAGTGGAGCACTAAATAGCACTATATGGAACCCATTTTCATTTTATACAAACAAAATTTTAAACCACCGATACAAAGAGATATAGAAGGAAAATAAGAAGAAAATGGAAAGAAAAAAGAATGAAGAAGAAAAAGAAGGTAAAACCTAATCCGCCGCCTTTCTCCACTCTATTGGCGACAACGCTAGGTTTATAGAGAGCAAAAGGGGGAAAGAAAAAAATAAAAATAAAAAAATAAAAAGAAAGAAGAAAAAGAAGGAAGAAGAAGCAAAAACGAGGAAGTGTTCGGTTGAAATTTGGAGGATCCGACATATATCTCATACCCATACTCATGTCGTGTCGGACACGACACGAGAACTCCCAACTATTTCGAAGAGTCCGAGCTTCAGAGATTGCAGATAATTCAATAAAATGACTCTCCAAACCTCGAATAACTAAATAAACAGAACACGGTGCATGCAGGGCTGGTAGAAGACATCAGAAAAGGAACAGTGAAGAACCAAGGTAACCTTCTTGCCTAGTGGCATCTCCACATAAAAGAAGTTCTTCATAATCGAAAAGTTGAAAGAGAGAAGAAACAACCACTATAATTTGAAAGAGGGGCGAAACAGAAAAACAACTGACAAGAAATTTTATCGCACAATACAGTAACATAACCTTTTGCAGATGAGCTCAAAGAAATGTGATCAAAGTAACTAACAGAAAAATATAAGACATTCTTAACTTGTACTAACCAGTCAATGTTGATCATCTGTCATGATTTCTTGAACAAATGACGGTGTGCCAACATCTCAGGTATCCCCAATGCTGAAATGCTTTCACATCCAAGAAGCTCTTGTAATTTGGCATCACATATAATAGTCATTGAGTTTAGAGGATCCTAAAAGTAGCAGAACACAATACTTCAAATCATAAAATTGTAAGTTCTTTTCAGTGATTTGATATCAGAAAGAGAGAGCACGCAGGTTTTTGGAATAAGATATCTTCATAAAAAAATCAAAAGAAGCAACATCATATAGGAAGAACCGAAGAACAAAGATTCAAGTAAGTGGAGAAGGTGATACATTGGCGTGATTATTTGTCAGTAGTCTGTCAACATTAAATAATGTTCTGATACCTACTTCCGACTGTTTTAGCCCAAAATCTTCCTTGCTTGCATTTCCATCTTTGGCCATGTAATCCAATTTTTCTCACAAATTTTCAAGTGCATTTAAGTCGAATCAGATCACCATATCTGTTTTAGGTGAGAAAACAGTGTGATACATAAATTTATCTTGCAGCTGAACACATCAGCAACCTCTGGCTTCTAAGGAAAGCAATCACTAAATGTTTCTCACCACATATTTAGTTCCATTCATCTTAAAAACCAGCTCCAATTGCATTTTTTCTCCATTTGATTAAAACATAATCAGCAAAAGAAGAAAAAGCCTAAGAGAAAAGAGTATCATAACGTTCATGTAGTGTATTAACGGATGAAGGGAATGCATTTAACATAAAAGTGTCTTTGATTTGAAAGAATGAGCTGAAATGACTGCAAAAATCAGAACTGTGAATAAAAAGCCGAAAATATAAACAAATATATATTCAATAATACTAAAACACAGTGCTTATATATTGAAGAGGATTATCATTAAAAACGCACAATGGACAGAAATTATATGCTGCTAATACAGATTTTACTTATAAATCAATTTCCAAACTGGAAAAATTGTAGGAGAAAAGATAGTGAATGTGACCACAATATGATCCCCTTAACCATGCAAGCAGGAATAGCAGATTGATACATAACTAACCTCTCAAAAAGTGAGAATATGCTTTAAACAATTTACATAGTAACCTGCATTCTTTAACTGAATAGAGCTTCTACACAGAAAATGCATAGTTCAAGCTCCATTCATTTGTTTTATTTATTGCGCGTGAAGAAATTAGAGAAAATAAATTTGGAGAGCATGTTTAAATATTTACGGAGTAAGACTGGAAGTTAATTAAAAGTGAAACTGAGCAGCACTCTTGTAATCCTTGTTGAGTGATTACCATGAAAAACAAAATCTCAGATAAAGTGGAATGATGAGTGAAAGCCATTTACTTGATTACAGACCTCGAGCTGGTGGACTTTTATGTATTCCCAGATCTGCCTTAATACCTCCGCTTGTGACATTTCCCGTTCGTCGCTTCCAAAGAAATTTGCAAGGGCTTCAGATATTATCACAATTGGGACAGGGTCATCATTTTGGCTCCCAGATTCGACATCGACTTTAGGTTTCTTAGAATTTTGAACAGTCTGCTCTGCAAGATTTCAAAATCTACCATGAGCATCAACACCATCATAATGGAAAACGAAAAATAGTTTTCTTATAAGAGCCATACTTGTAGGCTCGAGAGGGATTATATGTTTAGCTAGCAATTTATTCATCTTGAACATGTCAGTACAGTCAGTTTCAAAAACCAATCGGAGCTCCTCGTTGCAAATAATCTTTCTTTTGTTATTTGGATCTTGAAGGTTGTTTTTCCTTATGTAAGCCCACAACTGCTTCACGATCTGTAATAGCACCATCTTGGGTTGGAATTTACACATCTTAACTGGGAAGAATAGTGAAGAAAAGAAAACAGGTGGCCAAACCTCAGTCCTTGGCAAAGTCGGTTGCCCTACGATGGTTTGTAGTTCAGGAGAAACACCACATAGTTTGTTTAGTCCTCCTGGGCCACCTCTTCTTTTTCTTCCAGTTGGAGCACTGCAAAGACATACATAAAGGGGGTATATCAAGCCAAAAGGAAGAAATAATTACAATAAGTCCTATATAAATGATATGACAAAAAAATAACATATGGAAGGGTTAAAGAGAAGACCAAGAAGGAAACCTACATTCCCCCTCACTGGAGCTGTTATTAGACGTCTTCTTGAATTAATAAAAAAACATTGTGACATGCAATAAATCAAATTAATAACGCTAGACAACCATCCTTGAATGGATGTAAGGCAGGGCAGTCCGCAAATAAGTCTTCTACATAAGGCCCGAGAGTTTGCTGGAAAAATGTTCATTTACAATAGATAATCACATATGCAAGCTATCAAAGAACATAGACACAAAAGCTCTGTCCATTAAATTCATATTCAATCCATCATTTTCTTCTTTCTTCATCCCTGCTTTAAGACATTCATATGAGCCAAAGCACCATAATCAAGATTTGTCAATTTGCATAACAGAAGCCATTTGCTAATTAAATTATCTAAGAATCAGTTTTGCTTAGAGTGAAAAATAATTTACCATAACTGAGCACATTTCCAGGGAAGTTTCCATTTCGACATCAAAAAAACTCTCCAACTTCAAAATCACAATTTATTAAGATACACTCAATTGTCGCCAACAAATCTCCAATGTCTTTCAATTGATAAGTCTAAAAAATACTTTACCCAGATTCATTTCTTCATATTTTTTGCTTCATAACAAAACAAGATTATGAAGTAGCTCACCAATGAGATCATTGGAACACTTAGATTGGTTCTTTCGATCATGGAAGTATGCTTAATGTGGTTCTTTTGTCCTCCAATGACTTGGAAAGGGCATAAACACTCAAGTTATGTTGCCAATTTTCATGAAAGAGTTTGTTTTTCTATAGCTAATAAGTACACTGGACATTTCTATTCTGTTCAAACTTAATCCATTACACCTGAAGCTTGAAAACTACCGCCCATTCCATTTTTTTCTTTTCTCCACTCCTCTCCCCCCTAAAAACAACTCAACTTTACCCATTTTTAATTTTGTAAATCTATGATATCTAAAAACCATAAGTTTAAAATCCATACATTTACCCAATCACAGGAAATTTAAAAAAAAAAGGTATTTCTTTCAGCTTAATTGTAATTTTCCGTCAAGGTAACAAAGTCTACTACTTTGTCACGATGATGATCTTACGTGTTAATTAAATTAACCTTATGTCATTAGCTTAAAAAAATGCTAATATTGTTAAGTTTTATGTCATTCGTCAATGAAGTTATCACCTTGCAAGTGCATCATTAACAAAACATACATAACATGAAAGCCCCTTTTTTTCAGGCGTGGGAAGGAAGATACATTGCCAAACACGCAAAGGAACCCCTAATTTTCTCACCTACCAAACAATCTCTTAGAAAAATATTTTATTCACAAAAATAGAAATTTTACGGACTTACCTCTCTTTGGGGTTTCCACTGGTAGCGACACTAGCAGCAGCCACATTACTCGTCTTCACCACCACATGCGGGGGTGGCGGTGATGGTTGATGATGCTGCTGAGACGGGGGAGGCTGATGGGTAGCCGGGCGGTACCCGTAACTCTCCGGGGGATGGACCACGAAATTTGGTTGTGCGGAAGGACCGGGGTGGAAATTAGGGGCGTGTTGAAGGGCGAAATGGTCCTTTTGCTGATTCTGGTGGGAGATGATATTTGGGGCCTGGGATTGGAGGAGGATGAAACTGTGGATCTGATTACGAATGAAGTCTATTTTGTGGCTTAAATCGAAACCTATCTTCGACTCGAGCTGTCGAACAACATCGTTCAGGGAGGCGAAAGAGTTGTTGTTTGTGCAATCGCGGAGGAGAGAACCCAGTGCCTCCGCTATTTCCTGGTCTGACGACACCACTCCACCGCCGTCCGCCGGTGGTGCTCCCCCGCTCTCACTCATTCCTTATATATTACCAACTTGCCACTGCTTTACTGTTTAAAGAAATTCCTCAATGCCTCTCTCTTTCTTCTTTCTACAATCGGTTTCACTCTCACTCTCTCCCCTCTTTATCTCTGATACATAAGTTGAAATGACGGAAATGCACTTAAGGGATTATGGTCACTTGGTTGTGACACAGTGTATTGTAACAACCAATGAAAAATTGACACGTTGTGTAGATTTTAGCTTAAAAGAGTGCAAATCTCCTTTATGGGAACCCGTCAATCGCAGTGATACAGTTGGCTGTAACAGACATGGAGAAATTGACACGTAATGGAAATATGACCCTGGGAGATAATTCTGGGCCACGTGTGATGCAATAGACAGTTACTCCGATTAGCTCAATGTTCTAAAGCGTGCTGGGCGTTACGAGACGTTAAGTAATATTTTAAAACGTGTGAAACGCTCTGTATATGGGTATACATGTGATAATGTGTTCAATTCATTTGTTCACGGGCAGATACATTCTAAAACATTGAAATGCGCACTTATTTGTCTTTCAATTAACCTAGCAAAATCCTTAATTTTTATAACTTGAAGCAAATTGAGTCCAACATATATTAAATTAGCCTAAATTGCTCGAGCCCATAAAATCATATACAACAATCTATAGAATTTTGATATTTAGAAAAACCATAACAAAATTTTCATATAATTGCAAACTATCTACACCGAGCATGAGCATTTTTCTCCATCTTCCTCTAGTTTCACCGTCGAGATCTTCATCGAGTTGCGTAAACTTGAATGTGCATTTTCCATTTTTATATTGCTCACCTTATAGGAACTTTGGAGGTCCTTTTTCTCCTCTAATTTTTAATGAACAAAAAAAAAAAAAAAAGAGGAAATATAAATTATAAACTTTACTAGTAATTGATGCTAGTAATGCACAATTTTGAATTGTTTATGATTGTGATAATGATTAGGAGGTTAATAGTGATATCTTACCATCTACAATAGGTAATAGAAATTATTGAGTTGAAATAAAATAGCTCAATGCAAATGATTTTGCATCAAATGACACGGGATATGACTTGGATGAAGAAGATAAAGAGCTAGACAATATATTTCTTTTTTTAAAAAAATGATGTTTTGTGTATAATCTAATTTTAAAAACTGAATATCAAGGATTGTAGTATTTATGATTTTGAGTAATATGCGTTTTTTAATTTAAAATATATACATATAAAGTTCAATGGGTGTATTATTTTATTTATTTATTATTTTAGAATATCTAAAATAACATTAAAAATTAAAAAAACGCATAAGTATGCATATACCTTGCATAGGAGACGCATATATTTGTAATGCTTAATACTCGACTAAAATGTATTGACATGCATTATACATTTTAGAACATTTATGTTAAGTGATGTGGGCCAACGAAAATTTGATCTTGTGAGTCATTCGCTGACTCGTGCAGGCTTGTTGGCTTATACGTAAGTTGACTTGTCGAATACAACTACCGTGCATCTGTTGTAAAAGAAAAAAAAAATGATGAGCAGCGAACTTGAAGGACAAGACGATCACAATTTTATAGAGCAAGAACGAGCCTCATTTAATACCCCTTAACTGGAGGTTCATAAATCAGTATGGAATAATTTATTATCAACGTGTATTATTCCTTATTTTTTTTATTTATTCTTCTTCACCATTTTAGAAATCCTCCAAAAATAGTTCAATTAAAATGTCTACCTGCAGCTTATTTGAAAGTCATGTATCGATACTTCTACAATCAACATCATGACCAAAATGACAATTGCTAATATAAAGAAATTATCAATATTCGAGATTCTCTCTCTTGTGGTCTGAAATCTTTCTTTTCAATTCAAAAATTTGAATTTAGCGACGTTTTTGTAAGAAAAATATTACGAGAGTGGGTGTCTAGGACGTAATATTCAAGTATGACACGGACATACACGTGCTGGTATGAAAACGAAGAATGAACAACTTTGCAAGCAGTAATGAGAAAAAGTCAAATGGTTCTTATAAAAACATGAATTAAGCTATTTGTATACCCTTTTTTATGTCAAGTTTGACATCCCATGCATAGGTATTTGAAAATAGTGTTATTAAAATCAATGTATAAAAAAAATTGCCAACACATATGACGTCAAACTTGACGTACGTGTTGATTTGATAGTGTTAGAGAGGTTCACTCACAACTAATTTATATTGAGTAGCCATTTTTTCATAAAATGCACAAAAAAATAGTAACTTACCTAATTGTGTAATTATAAACTTAAGCAAACACATTACCAGAATTCTAGATATTTTTTTATTGTTTATGACATGAAAAATCAAAATTGATACAAAATATTAAGGATATAACCAATTTGTGCAAATGATAAGACAATTATTTTTCATTAAAAGAAAATAATGTCATCTAATGTCAATTAAAAACATTGTTTTAGAAACTCGTCTATGCTTCATTTAGACGCAAAGCTTAGACTTGTTGCCTCATCACACTTTTTATTTTACATCTAGACTTGCCAAGTCCCGCTTACGCTGGTAAAAAAGTTTAAAACCTAGCATTGCCGCTTAATTATGTTTTACTCTTTTTTGAATATTGATTAAAATAAGGAGAAAAAGTTTTTTTAAGAAATTGGGAAAGAAGGTAAGAAATTACAAGTTTTAGTAATTTAATAAAATAAAGCATAAAGGCCAAAATTATTATTTTTCCAACCTTATACGAGAGATTTTTGTAATTCTTCAAAAAGAAGAGTGAGTGAGCATCCGACATAATAAATCATGAATTGGCGTAATTTGTCGCGTCATTTAAGGTTTGGCAGATATTGTTGCTCTTGTATGTTTCAAAATCAGAATTTGAGTTTTGGATAAAACAATAATAATAATAATAATAATAATAATAATAAGCTAAATATATTCCTAAGCATTTTGAACTAGATTAAAGCATTCGGTATCTTATTACAATAATTTTCTATACATTTTCATACTTTGACAATGTTCCATAATTACATAATTTTTAATATTACCAAATATATCGTTTTCAATAGATGCAATCAAACTATATATGAGTTTGTAAAAGAATTATAAGTCGTGAAGAAAAGAAGAAAAGAAACGAAGAGGCGTGTGACGACATATATGAGCTTGTTGACTTGTTGTGAATTATGTATATTGATCTATAGACACGAGTTTCCAAAGTAAAGCTTACAGATAAGAAAAGTACGCGATATTTTTGTAGTCAATGACTTAATAAATGACAATAATTTTTTAATTGAATTTTCATTCGCGGACTCTTCAAATACAACAATAAACTAACTCGTACTGTGAATACATTTAGGGTCTAAAATCTGAAACTTTTACATTACTACGTTTGACCAAATGCACTATATTTAGCCCATATTTGACAATTTTAAACTCTTTTTTTTTTTACATACTCATTTCAATTACACATTCATACGGTCCATGTTTGGGCTCCATTATTTCACAGTTTAATAAGGAGAATGATAATTTTTTAAAGAATATGTGGTTGAAAAAGAATGATTTTTTTTTTTTGTTTATGTGTAATATTATTTTGTTGAATAATGTGTGGTAATAATTGATAAGCAAATAGAGAAAAATGAATTTTAATTTGATGGGGGCCAAACAAAGGCATAATAAAATATTATGCACGTGAACCCAAAACTTTTCCCTTATTTTTAACCTCACATTCTCCTAAAAATCACTATTAAAAACTCTATTTTTCCAAAATAATGATGATCAAACAGGGGCTTATTAAAAAGTGATGCAAACAAAATCGTCGTCCATAGCATGCCATGTTTAGTCTACATTCGCTTCGAATTTCATTGTTATCATTATTTTGTCTTAATAAAATAATTCAACTTTTTTCTAAAAATGTATAGTAGTGATCCAAATTTTCGAGGTTGCTTACTTGTTATGTCTCGAATCAGTATTTGTTTTGTATACCTTCAGTGCACCTTTTCACATTAGAAATCTACTTTAATCCTCATAAAAATTTGAGTAGTTACCATCTAAAATTTTTCTTCTTCTTCTTATTTTAAAAAAAATCGAGAACAGATAACTCGATTATAGTTAAACAAAAACAATATACTTATATATAAACAAATATAAATCTGACTTTATTCATAAAAAAAAAAATCTAAAAAAGGCCTAAAAAATTCTAAATCTGATTATTATTATTTAAAAAAAAAATCAATTTTAAATTGAAAGTTGCGAGTCACGTGACCCACCAAAACCCATTGTGGGTCCGCCAATATATATTCACACCATAATTTTTTAACAAGTAGACTACATTTTTTTTGATCGGGCATTCCTCTGCGACCAAGTAGACTACATTTTAATTGCATGTAAAGTTCATAATTTTTATACATTATCACAGTTATCTCTCAATTTCTTTTTTATTGCATTCTTATTGTGGAATTAACATTAATTGTTCCTGCTTATTGTCTCTCCAATATTTTCTTTTAAATAAGCTAAAAAATAATCATTTACCTATTATATTTTTAAATAAACAAAACAAATAACAATATTAAATGTGATTGAATATTTGACTCTCATTTTAAAGTACATTAACCATTTTTGGATGAAAATCATTATTAAGGACGAGATCTAATCAATGAAGTGTTAAAAATAAGAATGTGATAAAAAAAATTATAAATATAAGTATGATAATGAATAAATACTAGCAATCTTTAATCTAATTAAAATATGACATGGTTATGTGCATGCGTATAATTACTAAAATGCACATTGGTTGTGATGCTTTTTTGATATTATTATTACCACAATTAGTTTCGTAACATTTATTTATATTTATATTTTTATAACAATAAGTATCATTATAAAATATTTATCAAAGACGATATTATAACTATAATTTAACGAATTATCAATACCATTAGTAGTTTCGTAACATTAATTTTTATTTTTATAACAATAAGTATTATAAAATATTTATCTAAGACGATATTAAATAAATAATTTAATGAATAATTCGTAATTCACTAACATATTCCTTACTCTTCTTAAATAGTTTACATCGTCTTTAGTTTATAAAACTAACAATTGTATATGCGTTTAACCAAATAAAACTCACGAATCTACTTATTTTTCAAGAATAAATAAAATTCACGAATCTATTTTTTTTTTCCCAAGATAAAAAAGCATCTTAAGCAATATGTTTCAAAAAAAAAAAAAAAACCATTAATGTATAGTGGGATCTATATAAATTTTAATTCTGTATTATCTTATAAATTTAAAGAATTAGTATTTTAACGATTTGAGATGATCAAAACTATTATTTAATCGAGATTATTAATTTTTTTTTTTATATACATGACTCGAGTTTAGGGGTTGTTTGAGACCTTTTTTTTTTTTTTTTCAAAAATTGCATTTTGTAATAGTGTTTTGATGGAGTATGTGTGGTTAAAAAATAAGGAAAAGTTTTGGGTTTGTGTTTAATATTATGTTATTAAGAATGTGTGGTTGAAATATGGTCAAATCAAGGAATTAGAAAAAAATTGAAAATACACCAATGAAACCTAGGGGTTGTTTGAGCCCCATTTTTTTTTTTTTTTCAAAAAATGCATTTTACAATAGTATTATGATGGAGAATGTGGTTACAAAATAAGAAAAAAATTTGAATTTGCATGTAATATTATTTTATTGAATTATATGTGGTTGAAATAAGATAAGTCATTGTTCAAAAATGCGTTTTGATGAAAAAATGGAGCTCAAACAAGAGCTTATTATTAAAAGTCGATCATATTGTATAACCATTTTATTCTGTTTTTATTTTTATTTGCAATTTATTAAAAAAAGGGGAACGTGCAATACACTTGAGAATATCACTTGGATACGAATGAATGAAATAATCCAATTATCTATCTTTTATTTAGAGAAAATAAAAAGACAATTGAAGAATGATTCACAGGGTCATGGTTGAATTTTAATTGAAAAAATGTCACTTTTTCTCTAAAAAAGGCTCGAATTCTGACCAACGATTCGATGAGATTTCACTCTTACTACTTTAATTAGACATTGACCTCAAAAAAGAGATAAATTTATCCCACATTTTCATTTTAGAAAAGTTAAATTGTTAATCATCTATTTATTTTTCCTACCTTTAAAAGAGTGTATTAAGGGTGTGTTTGAACTACATTATTTTGGAAGAATGTATTATGAAATAGTAGATTGATGGAGAATGTGTGGTTGAAAAATAAGAAAAATTTATCGATGTGATAGAAGATATTATTTTATTAAAGAATGTGTGGTTAAAAATGAGTAGAAGAATGAGAATAAAAATTTTAATATGTACCAAACAGGGCTAAAGGATTATTCGACAAAAAATTGCTAAAATTTGATCAATTAAAAATCATTAAAATTTTATCAATTTTTTAATTGATCAAATTTCGATTTTAATCCTATATTTTATTAGGATTCATAATTTTTATTTTTTTAATAATTACCATGCAATTTATAACATTGAATAATTTGCGATGTAGAGATATTTATCTAAACATTTTGAAAAATAAGCCACAAAAATGACGATATAACTAGGCTGCGTGTAAACGGATACGATGAGCTGTTCAACAAACAGAGCGCGTTGTAATCTCTCACCCGAATAAAGCGCGTGGAGATCTCGCCTTATCAAAATGGGCCTCTATACAATCCCCTGTTAACTGGCTTATGTCCTCTTCCTCGTAGGCTTTGCGTGTCTGCTGCCCAAAATTTCATCTCTTTGCCCTTCGCTGAAGCAATTGCTAAAATATATGTATGTAAATTGACAGATTATAGATTAATCTACAAAAGAAGAAAAGGAAAACCCGGTTGCTGAAATATCGGATTTTCTTCCGGGTACGTATAATGCCCTGTTTCATTGCCTATTCAATCGCAAATTGCCTATAAATGGATGTAAAGTAAATTGACGAAAGCCCAGTTACTGAATATCGGATTTTCAAGAAGGGATTTATGTAGTTATCTTGGATTCAGCACAAAATACTTTCTGCATGTGAACGTATTGGATTGTGATTTGTTTTGTGTGATTATATTTGTCAGGAGGTGAAGATATAATTTGAGATATATTGAAGTATTGGGTATATATTCCCTGGATCGAGACAATGTTTAGAATCGTGGGTTGCTGATTAGTCGTATCATTGGAGTGCGTTTGATCATTTTCCCCGTGATTTGTGAAAGAGCGGGGGCGTCGACGAAATGTCTAGTTTTGTGGGAGTTATCGTGTCCGATCAATGGCTTCAGAGCCAGTTTACACAAGTCGAACTTCGGAGCCTCAAATCCAAAGTAATTTCCGTTTAGCCATTTTTTTTTTGCTAATTTAATTTTTTGGTACTATTGTTGAATTGTGCGATGAAATAAATTTTCTTTCACAATGATAAGTTTAAAACTTGTTCTTGGGCATTGTTGTGTACTAAACTAATGTTTGAAATGTGGGGTTCTTGTTATTGTTCTTGGCCTTCTTTTTTGTTTTTAGTTCATATCTATAAAGAATCAGAATGGCAAAGTTACAGTTGGGGATTTACCACCTTTGATGTCAAAACTAAAGGCTTTCAGTGACAAGCTCAATGAGGAGGAGATCAAGAGAGTGTTGGAAGAATCAAATTCTGATTTTACCAATGAGATTGATTTCGAAGGCTTTCTCAGGGTGAGTTTTCCTATATCCAGTGGATTATTGGCTAAACTCTGCTATCTATCTATATGAAAGCAATGCATCTTCATTATTATTGTTTTTGTAGAAGAGTGGTTCTAGCCGTAATATAACTGTGGTGGAAAGGAATTATGAACAACGATGAAAATTTATATTAACTTGTACTAGGATTCTGATGGGCTTTTTCTAACAACTTTTTTGGCACTTTGGATGAGCAGATGTATTTGGATTTACACAATCGAGCTACTGAGAAAGTGGGGAATTCAAAACACTCATCATCATTCCTTAAGGCCACCACAACCACTCTTCTTCACACTATCAATGACTCTGAGAAGGCATCATATGTTGCTCATATCAACAGCTACCTCAGAGATGACCCATTTTTGAAGCAGTTCCTTCCCATCGATCCATCTTCAAATGCTTTATTTGATCTTGCAAAAGATGGAGTCCTACTATGGTATTTAAGCACAGTTGCTTCATGTTCCATTTTTACATGCATTGATTTTTTAATTTTTTTCAAGTCTTGGCTTGATGTCCTGTGGCCTTATGCAGTAAGCTAATCAATGTTGCTGTACCGGGGACAATAGACGAGCGGGCTATCAACACCAAACGG
The DNA here is from genome assembly GCA_903798345.1 of Fraxinus anomala. Classification (NCBI taxonomy): domain Eukaryota; kingdom Viridiplantae; phylum Streptophyta; class Magnoliopsida; order Lamiales; family Oleaceae; genus Fraxinus; species Fraxinus anomala. The sequence continues at coordinate 14,273 of CAIGRN010129529.1, forward strand.
GTACTCAATCCATGGGAAAGAAACGAGAATCATACACTTTGCCTTAACTCTGCAAAAGCTATTGGCTGTACAGTAGTCAATATTGGTACTCAAGACTTGATTGAAGGAAGAGTGAGTGGAACCAATTTGCTAATAAGCATGCATAATATGAGCCCGTTTGAGCCACATTATTATAGAATGAGAATGAAAAATATAGCCGTTATTAGGCCCACACAAGAGATAGAAATTCAAATGAGAATGAAAAATATAGCCGTTATTGGGCCCACACAAGAGATAGAAATTCAAAATTGATGGCTTGATGTGATGGATAACGGTCATATTTTTCATTTTTATGGATGAAAAATGAGAAACAAACAGGGGCTATGTATATTATTTGCCTGACAATTTTTTATAAATCTTTCATCTTTTCAGCCTCATTTGCTACTCGGGTTAATTTCTCAAATTATAAAGGTCAGTGCCCTTAGTCTTTATTACATTTTGTAGCTTCTCTATAGCAGAGAGAAGAAAAAGAGGCAGAAAGAGGAGTATTGCTTTGTATGTTGATGCACATTGTTCAGTAAGTTTAGTCTTACTGGTAGACCTTTTCTGATCCCTTAACTTCGGATTGCATTTGCTTGTGGCACTTCAGATTCAACTACTGGCTGATCTCAACCTCAGAAAGACACCCCAGCTGGTAGAACTGGTGGAAGACAACAACGTAATTAACAAGATGTCCCTTCAAATCTTGATAAATTTTCAGTGTCAATTTTTTCCCTTACCAAAGATGCAAGTTGGAATTCAGCCCAATACGTACAACTTATCAGGTTTCTGTATTATTTCCAGGATGTTGAGGAGCTTATGGGACTAGCTCCAGAGAAGGTCTTGCTTAAATGGATGAATTTCCATCTCAAGAAAGCAGGCTACGAGAAAACTGTAACGAATTTTTCTTCGGACGTGAAGGTACGTCTTTGTTTGGAACCTTGTATTCTGCTTCTTTTTACAAAAAATTGCAATCACTTTTCCAAGATTGAGGGTAAAAATTACTGTCTCGATTGGACATGAGGGTTAGTTTTTGGTTTGGAGAACATATTTTGGGGCTGACATGTAGCTTTTCAGTGCTGCTTTTCTTGAAAATGCATAATCGTGGGAGCATACTGCCCATCTGCTTAGAATTCCAGTATCGCGAACAGCTTAATGTTCTTTTCATCTCTGTAATTGATATCTATTTTTATTTCTACATCCACATCACATGCTTATGTTCTTCAGGATGGAGAGGCTTATGCTTACCTGCTTAATGTACTAGCGCCGGAACACTGCAGCCCTACCACCTTAGGTGCCAAAGATGCCACCGAAAGGGCTAATTTGATTCTTGATCATGCAGAGAGAATGGACTGCAAAAGATATATATCTCCAAAGGATATAGTTGAAGGGTCGCCCAATTTAAATCTTGCATTTGTTGCGCAGATATTCCACCAGAGGTCAGAAATTAACTCTATGGGTAACTGGAGATATTTTAATTTTGAAAGCTATTTATTCTGTTACTGCCATGGCTACGTTTCTTGGGCAATGAAATTATGTCTTCGTTGGACAGAAAAAGAACAATAATGAACCTTTATTGCTGCCACTAAGTAACGAGTGTTTTTGCAGGTCATGTTCTCTCTGTCTATGCATGCCTCCCTCTGAAACCCTTTAAAATGTTCAACCATTTTACTGTTATCACATCTGATGTTAAAATTTCTTAGCTTGAAATTTACTGCTGCTATTATTTTAGAAATATTGTAGGATGAAGGTCATTAGCCATCGACATGATACTTAGTTCTTAAATATTATTTTGGAATGCTTAGTAAATTTTCAGGTAATCTCGCCTAGAAACTATAAACAAGGCACTCATTGGTAGCTCGCACAATGAAAGAACCTCTACTGAAATTAAGTGTGTGTTTGGGTTATAATCCTTGTAAGGAGATTATAATGAGAGGAGTAATGAGGTCGCATGAAATGTGTGGATAATAAGTGGGCAGTAGTTGTAATTGTAGTCAAAATTAAAGTTTGACCAAAAATTGTAAGTAACTTGACAATGCTTTCCATACATACTCTAAGCTTATTTTAGAACCTTGAGTAGTAATATTGTTCAGAAAATCTTTCTGCTTTTCTTTAATTTGATTTTGTTCTCATATTTGTTACCACGTGTCTGAAAAAGTTTTAAGGAATTGTTTTTTCTCAGGAATGGCTTGTCTACCGACAACAAAAATATCTCTTTCGCAGAGATGATGACGGATGATGAACTAATATCTAGAGAAGAGAGATGCTTTCGCTTATGGATCAATAGTCTGGGAATTGCCTCTTATGTCAATAACTTGTTTGAGGATGTTAGAAATGGGTGAGTTTTTCATCTATATGAAAATGTTGTACATTAACATGAAACAATGCAAAACTCTAGGATGCATCGACACCCTCAGGGCGCCAACGAGTTGGTGTCCGGCACGTTGTAATCACTAGGTGGCATGTACAAATTATTTTTTGGTTTTGTACAATTGGACTCGTTGCCGAAACAAATTCCCACGCTCCGGGAGATGCATAGTGTCAGTGTCTAACACGGCATCGAGAAACGTCAGGTGGTGTATCCAAATTATATTTTGGTTTACTACCGTTAGACATGTTATCAACACATTGCTGATATGTTGGGAGATACATTGCCGAGACGCAAGATACATTTTCGACACGTCGAAATTAACAAAAATAAATTTACTTTAAAATATAAAATATAAAGAATGAAAAGAATAAAAAAATTTATTTAATCAGCATGTCGTGGACGTGTCATGTCTGTACTATTTTGAAAAATTGCATGTTGGCATGATCGTTTCATGTCCTAAAATAAAGTCCGCATTGATGCTTCCTATTTTGAAGTTGTTTAGAGTAATCAGACCTACCATCTGTTTGGAGTTCACTCCTTTGGACATCAGAATTACGAGTTTCCTGAATATTGTAAACCTGTTACATCTGCAGGTGGATCCTTCTGGAAGTGCTGGATAAAGTTTCTCCAGGATCTGTCAACTGGAAGCAGGCAACCAAACCTCCTATAAGAATGCCATTCAGAAAAGTAGAGAATTGCAACCAAGTCGTTGGAATAGGGAAGCAGTTGAAGCTTTCCCTAGTCAATGTAGCTGGGAATGATTTTGTACAAGGGAATAAGAAACTCATACTTGGTAATGTGCTCACCTTGCTCTATTAAGAAAATGAACTTGTCATTTGGACCTCCTAAGTTTGAATTACACCAACCGTTCATGATTACTTGAATAACCAGTATGCAAAGTAAATAGGAAATAACAGCATTTATTTGGTGCTAAACAAACACACAACTGTAAAAGTGAAAGAAACCAATTTTTCTGATTAAATCAGCCCAAAAAATTTGAAACCAGATATGACATGGATGGTACCCTGAGTACCTGATTTCATTTTTCTACCACTCTTATTGACTTTTGTTTTGATGCAGGATTTTAATGCTGCACGATTGATTTGTTTCCTGTGTCATCCAATATATTGTTGTGCTAACTGAAAGAGAAAAGATTTAAAGATGTGTATGTGATAAGACAAACAGACTTCCAATTTAGAAGCCGGCCTAATAATTCACTTGGATGACGCAGATCTTTCTTTCCCTGTTCTGTAATTGATCCATGGAATTGACTTCTTATTGGCCCCGTTAAATGTAAACATGTAGTCTGCTGAGTCTAATTTGGAGTTTCATTTGTATAGTTGTGTCATCCCATTGAAAAGGGAAATACATATTGATTTTTCTTGAATAAACATGAAATTTGAAATACTACCGACTGTGTGAGGTTAGTTCGGTCAAGTTCAGCTTATCAGCATTTTTATTAAATGACAAAAATGCCAACCGTTTACTTTCTTATGGGAACTATAAAGCCCAATTGAAGTGTTCAGATGGGCAAATTTTTTCTTTCATACTACATATGATTGTATACAAATTCAATGAGATTTTGGCATGAAGGGATGAAAGATAGCTGATTTATATTTGAATGTGTTATGCCACATCACATGCTTGGGCATTCACCTTCTGCTTCTTTGCTTCATGAGGATGTGATTGATAGTTAGGAGTCCACTAGCATTATTTTATTCATATACTGCTAATATTTTTGTTTCATTGTTTCCTTTGGTTTCTGAACCTCATTTTTCTTCACTTAACTCATTTTGGTGTTTACCTATTTCTATTTTTTTTTTAATTTCTTTTGGCATGTGATGAGGTTTAGACATATTCTTATTTTAACTTCCTAGACTGATTATAGCTTCTGATGAAATTAAAACCAAATATGAAACTAGATAATTGTGTGTTAACCTCTTTTTTCTTTCAGCTTTCCTTTGGCAGCTAATGAGGTTTAATATGCTTCAACTCCTGAAGAACTTAAGATCCCGTTCCCAAGGGAAGGAGTTTTCTGACGCTGATATACTGACTTGGGCTAACAAAAAAGTGAAGCATTCAGGCAGAACATCTCAAATGGAAAGTTTTAAGGTCGAGATTGATCACCTTTTTCTTGAAAAATTATCACCAGCAAACTTATCTCACGACACGTACTAATGTGTATAAAGAAATGACAGTTGCGTGATAAGCTATAATGGCTTGTTGATGATGTGTTTTTTGAACATGTATGTAGGACAAGAACCTTTCAAGTGGATTATTCTTTCTTGAGCTTCTCAGCGCAGTTGAGCCACGAGTTGTTAATTGGAATCTCGTTACCAAGGGTGAAAGTGGTATGTTGCAACTGTAAATTTCTTGTGAAATAATGAACTTGGTAGTTGGACAGGCAAACTCTCAACTGCAGATCGTAATGGAAAACCATGATTGATTGCTAAAAACTTCTATCTGAAATCTGAAGTGAATATGCAGGGGATGTAAGAACTGTAATGGGTGGTTCCTTACTTCTATAATAGCGTAAATGCCTTTGCTAGATTGTAGTACCAGAACTTTCTGGTCAGAAACTTCGTTATGGCCCAACATTATGCAGAACTGGAAGATCATTTCGAAAGCTTTGAACACATTCCAGGGTTCAATGTGACTATTGTAACTTCGACCAACACACAAAATGAGACTTTACTACTGTGGAGCAGCCTGGAAAATAGTTCCATCACACTTTTTTCTCCTTTATCTGAACTAGATAGTTTCTCAATCGACAAGAAAATGAATAAGAGTTTTTTCAGTTTTCTGCAATTTTTTTGTCATTCCTCGGTGGAATTAACCCAATATTAGTTTACACTTTACACTCAATTTACATCTTCAGTATGGAGAGTAATGTACTTTCTTTGGCGTTTCCTTCTTGTGTTTATTTTATTTTTACTTTTAAATTTAGCGTCAGCATCGACTATGTTTTGGAACTAACACAAACTGTATATTGGGAATTTGACTCGACCTTTTTAATTCTTTGTGGCAGATGAGGAGAAGAAGCTGAATGCTACTTATATAATCAGTGTTGCCAGGAAGCTTGGCTGTTCCATCTTCTTGTTGCCTGAAGATATCATGGAGGTGAGAAATACAAATTCAGTCATCTGTCACATTTTCTCGTGATCAGATTTTTCGATTTCTTTCTTTATTTCAAAGTGAGCAGTCTGCTCCACAATAGTGTAGGGATACTTTAAAATGATTTAAGTGCTTGTTTTTGCCACTACATGTATCTGAAAACAACAGTAAATGGACAACACATTATACACAAAAGGTGGAAAACATTGTAGTCACTCAACCTATAGGGAAGTTTATCTATATTTATCAGATTTATTTCCTTAATAAGGAGTCTCCACTCCGGATATTCCATCAGCAAAACTAGCAGATTTGATTGAGTAACCTCACTAAACCATAAAGCAAATTTTGGTAACCACTTTGGAATAAAAAAAGTTGACTTAAAGCATGCTTGGGAGTGCTTTTAAGTGATTATAAGTTGTGGGTCCTATGAAATGTGTGGATACTTACTTAGTAGTTGTGTGTCATACTAAATGTGTGGATGAAAGAATATGTTTGACCAGCTTAAATTTTAGTTTAAGCTCTTGAAAATATGAACTTACATTGTATGTTGAGTGGAAAACAGTATTTTTACCAGATGCATAAATGATGCTTTTACGTGTAATTTCACAGGTTTCAGAAGCTGTTACAACATGCTGTTTTGCATTTATTCAGTAGTTTAAATCAGAAAATCTTTTATATCTTCATTTTGTGTGATTGTCCAAAGGTTTAGGGTCGTGTTTGAATTGTTTCTTCTGATCATGTTGAGTTTGAGATAATATTGTATCCTGACATCACAGTTGCTGATGTTATGTCAGGTAAACCAAAAGATGATCCTTACTCTTACCGCAAGTATAATGTATTGGAGTCTTCAGCAACCTGTGGACCAGCAGTTGTCCCCATCGCCTGCTGCTTCTAGTCGTGGTGCATCACCCGAACCTTCCATTGATGCCACCCCATCTCCTGCTGCAACTGCCTTTTCTGGTGGATCACCTTCGCCTTCAATTAATGGCACTCCATCCCTGGATTTTTCCACCACTCCCAGTTCATCCCCTGGGCTTCCTCTTAATGGTTCTTTTGCCAATGATGCAACTGCTCCTCCCGAGGCATCCCCGTCACCATCCTTGAGTGGAGAAGAAGGTAGCTCGCTTGCGGCTGAAGTATCAAATATGACCATTGATGATGCAGACTCTGATTCTACAACCTCCGTTCCACTAGTAGACGATGCAGCCTCTGATACTGCTACATCTACCTCACAAGTAGAAAAAGAGGATACACAATTACAAAGTGAGCTATAGTTGCAGGGCAAATGCATACATTAGGAATATGTTTTGTAGGTCAGTTTGATGGACTTTAAGCCCGTCTTTGTCAAATGTCAAGTTATACATACAGAGATGTCTTCCGAGGTACAAAAATGTTTTCTTCCAAGAAAATGATTTTTTTTTTTTTTTTTCACTTTCAATCATTTGCAAGTAAATTTGCATTTTTTATATATGAAATATTTATATTATAAATATGTAACTAAAGCTAAATCACAAGTGTAAGATCCAGTGAAGCAGCCAAATATTAACAGTTTGGTGGCAGGATTTACTGTGTACTGATATATATATATATATCTGTCTGATCATGTATTCTGATTTTAATCCATCTTTTCTTGTGTTATTCTCTATATATAGAATTTGATGCATGCTTTTAGAATTATAACACAGATGTTCTTTTTCCCTTTTCTCTTCCACTGTACACATGAACTTCAACTGCTACTTCACGCTCGAGATTTGAATTTCTTCACAGTAGTGGCCACGACAAATGACTAAAATTTAGTTTTATTGTTATTCCTAGCATCTATTGCTCAAGAAATAACCTTTATGTATCAACATTCTAAAAGAAGTACTTGTCTACTTCATAAACCTAACTTTCATGTTAAATTTGTGCCCTCAACACACTTTTGCAGTTCAACATATCCAAATATAAAATATAGTATATAATAGATAGAAAACTCAATCCTTATGATATGATTTATAGATTATATACCTCTATTTACTCCTATTTTCATTAAATTTGGATAGAATCGGGTAATATTCATCGGGTCCAAGTTACGAGAAAAGTTTCAACAGACAGTTATATATGAATACGTGGTAAGATTGTTCATTCAAATCACGATACTTTGTACCTCAAGCCATTCATAATGCAACATCCTGACATCTTACATTCACTTTATTTATCTCTTACCACTTCAGGTGTCGAGATATCACATTTTCAATGACTTAATGTTCGGAGTATCATGATTTGCATGAATTGTCTTACACTAATGCATGGAGTACCATCCATTGAAGTTTTTCTCCCTAAGGAACACCCCCAGCCCCACTAACCTCCATAACCCCTAATACACCTCATACGAGATAAGTAAGATATGGAAGAGAAATAGTTACAAATTAGATTGTTTTTGTTATTAAGTACGGATTATATAATTGTCATAGAACTCGAAGACCAATTATGATTTTTTTTAAAGGCTATAAATTAAATTGCTAGTCGAGTATTACGTCAAGGTAAATGCTACGATTTTCCTCTTCCATAAAAATAATTTTTTATTATATTATTTAAAAATATTGATTTCCATTCAGTCAAAATCAAACACTAAATTTAAATAACATATTTATAATTAGTATTCTTTATTATCCACGTACCAACCACTATATCATTTATTATTTTTATTTATAAACTATTTATAAATTTGCCAAATATGTTATTTGGCAAATTTAGTGTTTGATTTTGTTTATAAACTATTATTTTATCCATACTTAAAATTGCATGAAAATTGCGAACAAACAAAAATGACAAAAATATAAAAAGGAAAATCCCAAATAAATCTAGAAAATAAATTCTGCGTACGCAAAAACAGTAAAGTACACTCCCAAATAAAATATAATATATTAATCTGAACCCTAACAGTTTTCTTTATTTTTTCCTTAATCCTTCTCTCTCTTTCTCTTTCAATCCACACAAAAGCATTTTGGGACACTGAAACTAGCGGCATTAATGGCTGCAATTGGCTTCACAAATCCATCTTCGGAGCTGACGTCATCTCTCCATTCAACGACATCCATTTCCATAGGCTTCTCCCTATTGAGGTCGAAAAATGCATGTAGTTGCGTCTCTTTCCCTACGACTGGCCGGAGTGGTCTATCCGGACGACGCCGTTTGGGGATTTGTAGCTCCTTCACTCAAATGGACTCCGCCAAGATTAAGGTCGTTGGCGTTGGTGGTGGTGGGAACAATGCCATTAATCGCATGATTGGCAGTGGCTTACAGGTTACCGTATCTTATATTTTGTTTTTCTTTTTTGTTGTTATAATGGTTATTTTTATTCGAATTGACATTTTTGTTGCCGTTAGCTTCTAAATAATGCTTAATTAAATGCTGATGCTGAATGTTGAGGTATTTTGCGTAGGATTCAGCTATTCTTCGTGAATTTGTAAATGAACGAGATGCAAAAGGAACCCTATTAATTCTTGTAAATGTTACAGCTTATCACACAAACTGGAGTGTATATACACACACACACACGCACATAATGACTGTGCCGTGAGCGGAATTTCATGGTAAAATCAATGCCAGGACATTATTTACCCCACTATGGTTAATGAACGGTGCAGTTTGATTTGGCTTGGTTTTAGATTATAAATATTAGAATATGTCGGATTTTAATTTGTATTTACAGTTGTGATGCCTCTGGATTAGGTTGTCATGGTCACTATCAGGTTAAGTTATAGTATCCCTATTTGGACGTGCTAATAAGTATTAACTTTCTGCTTCTTTAGCGTTTGCATTCTAAGAACGTCACAATATATTAATATTTTTGTGTTATTCTGGAAGTTTAGCGGCCTCTAAAAGCTAATATCAATTGCTCTATGTCCATCTATACATGTAACCTAATCCTTCTTTAATCTAGTTTTGTTAAGATTGTTGTGCTCTATCTTCTTCAAAGTATTTTGACAAAAGAACGAGAACTCTGAAGTGTTTAGAATTTGTGATTATGTTCGTACTTCAGACATCTTCCACTGCATGAAAATTGGAGCACCTTTTCTTTTATATCGAATAATTGTAAATTTCTGGTAACAATTTTTTCATTGCATGTTTCATGGCAGGGTGTCGATTTCTATGCCATAAACACAGATGCTCAGGCACTGTATCAATCTGCTGCTGAGAACCCTCTTCAGATAGGGGAGCTTTTGACGCGTGGACTTGGTTTGCAAACTCATTATATTTTCTGACATTATTATTTTGAAAACTGGAAGTTGAGATATATTACATAGTGCAATTGGAAATTAAATTAAATTAAATAACAAATTTTCTTATGAGATGCAAAGTACTCTACTACTACCTTTCAAGATTGGTTTGATGGTTTTGCCGCTTCAATGCATTGAACGTGAATATGTTTCTACAATTAATTGTAAGAATTACAGTTCTAGAGATGCAGGTACTGGTGGCAACCCGCTTTTGGGGGAACAGGCTGCTGAGGAATCAAAGGAAGCAATTGCAAATGCTCTCAAGGGATCGGATATGGTGTTTATAACTGCAGGGATGGGTGGGGGTACAGGGTCTGGTGCAGCTCCTGTTGTTGCTCAAATATCAAAGGAAGCTGGCTATTTGACTGTTGGTGTAGTTACCTACCCATTCAGCTTTGAAGGACGTAAAAGATCCTTGCAGGCAAGTGCCATTTCCAGTTTCTATGGAACTAGAAGTTTATCATTTATCTCAACCTAATGTTTGTGCAGTATGTGCTTCCTCCTGGATTATAGAAATACTATATTCTCATTAACCTGTACAAAAATATTACCTGTTGAAAGGATACACACATATGTTAGGGGTGATGGTGGCTATCTACTGACAATGTAGATAACACGACATACATGATAATATGTTTTCTCATGCCCTGTGTAATGGAACTTGTAAAGTTCTCTCTCTCTAAAATAATGATACAATCTTGAGATATTGGAAATTTTTTCACCAAATTCATTATCACATTAGAACACTTGAAAATGAAACCGATGTTGAAAAAACTATAGTTTTCAATTATCCTTGCATATCTCTTCCACAAGTTCCAAAGTGGAAATATTTCGGGCGTTTGGTGAAACGTCTGAATTTTGAATCATGCCTGTGCCTGAACGAAATGCTTCTGGACTGCTCTTTTGGTATGCATGTGGTGTTTCTTTCATTTTAAGATCTATAGAGCGATGGTCGCATTAAGCCCTTGTTTGATGCCCATTAAAAATAATTTTTTTGGGGAAATGAGTTTTTGAATAGTGATTTTTTGGAAAATGTGTGGTTAAAAAGTAGCGAAAAGTTTTGAGTTACATGCAAAATATTTTATTGTAAGAATCTGTGGTTAAAAACGAATTTTAGAAGAAAAGTTTTTGAAGAATGGTAGACAATTAGGGGCTAAATACCTAGATCTTGGATTCATAGAAACTGCTCATCTCTCTCTCCCTCTCTATCTCTCTCTCTCTCTC